>PVHT021183556.1:15944545-16000561 GCA_004024745.2 Catagonus wagneri | reverse complement strand
AGACTTTGGAAAACCTTGGTTTTTCAAATAAGACAATCTGGGGGGGTGGGGGGATGCACTGGGGGTTTGGGATACAAAATCTGTAAAATTGACTTGTGATGATTTATGCACACCTATAATTGAAATAAAATCCATTAAGAGAAAAAAAAAAAAACTCAAAATAGAACTACCATATGACCCAGCAATTCCACTCCTAGCTGTTTAAACCCCCCCAAAAAATCAAAACACTAATTCGAAAAAATACATGCACCCCAATGTTCTTAGCAGCACTGTCTACAATTGCCAAAATATGGAAGCAGCCTAAGTGTCCATGAGCAAATGAATGGATAAAGCAGCTGTGGTATGTGTATACATATATATATATATATATATATGCATACACACACAGTGGAATACTACTCAGCCATAAAAAAGAATGAAATTTTGCTATTTGCAGCAACACGGATAGACTTGAAGGGTGTTATGCCACATGAAATAAGCCAGGCAGAGACAAACAAATACTGCATGCTATCAGCTATATGTGGAAACTAAAAATATACAACAAACTAGTACACATAACAACAAAGAAGCAGAGTGACAGATATAAAGAACAAATGAGTAGTTACCAGTGGGGGTGGCGATATGGGGTAGGGGAGTGGGAAATACAAACTACTGGGTGTAAGGCAGGCTCGAGGATGTACTGTATAACACGAGGAATACAGCCAATGTTTTGTAAAAACTGTAAGTGGGAAGTAACCTTTGAAATTGCATTAAACGTTTTTTTAATTTTTTAAAGAAAGTGTGCCCTGGCTGGGAAGATCCTCCTCCCCGCCACCTCTCCACTTCCGCACGGCCCTGCTAGAAGCCTCCTGTCCCCTGTGTCTCCTGCCAGCCTCTCACCCCACACACCGGCATACCGCCCGGCATGAAGTGACAGCTCCGCTTCCCCAAGAGATGACACCCAGTCCCAGCGCGCCCTCCCGCCACTGCTCTGCTGTCAGTCGAGACCCGGGGACCCGGCAGGACCCTTGCCTTCACCCCTACTGCTCTGGTGCCCACCGTCCACAAACCAGCCCCAGCAGTCTTAAGGCTCCCTAACATCCCAGACTTCCTCCCAGAAGCTTCCCCTCACCTCCAGCCCCCAGACAGCACGCAGCCACCCCAGCACTCTTGGGGGCACCTGTATTTTTGGGAAGCAGGCCAGCCCACCAAAAGTCAGTTTGAGGAGTGGCACATGCACTACAAATCAATTCCCAAAAATATCAATTGCTTCTTAGTATCATTTTACATTTTAACAAATTTTAACCACTGTCAGAATTCTTGATCTCCTGTCTTCAAAAGGCATATTAGTCTTGATTTTGAGTTAAAGCCTAGCAATTAAAAATTAAAACTTCACTATTTCACATTTGAATGAACTTTTCTCAGCCACTTTTGAGGGCTCTGTGTCCCTTTAAATGGAGTTTTGGTGTGATGTTTTAATAGTTAGATTTTTTTACCATTCTCACACCAGTTCTCCCGGGGCCTATCAGGTTTTTTGTTGTTATTTCTTTGTTTTCTGTCTCTTTAGGGCCGCACACACAGCCTATGGAAGTTCCCAGGCTAAGAGTTGAATCAGAGCTGCAGTTGCCAGCCTACATAGCCACGGCAATGCCAGATCCTTAATCCACTGGGTGGGGCCAGGGATCGAACCCGAATCCTTGTGAACACAAGTCGGGTGCATTACCACTGAGCCACAAGGGAAACTCCCACCTATCAGCTTAATTCTGTATTTATAACAATGAAAAACCAAAATGGAGGCATTGCCCATTGATACGGCTCACTTTACATTCTTCAGCTTGTTTTTAGTTGTGCTAAACGCAGGTACGATGATTGGAAACACCAATCATAAACTAAATTGTTTTACTGATTATGAAATATATACCTTTCTTTTTTTTTGCTTTTTTTGCTCCCACGGCATATGGAGATTCCCAGGATAGAGGTCGAATTGGAGCTGTAGCCGCTGGCCTACACCACAGCCACAGCAACACAGGATCCGAGCCGCATCTGCAACCTATACCACAGCTCAAGGCAACGCTGGATCCTTAACCCACTGAGCGAGGTCAGGGATTGAACCTGCGTCCTTCTGGATGTTAGTCAGATCTGTTAACCGCTGAGCCATGAAGGGAACTCCAATATATACCTTTCTTGCTCTAAGCAACTGCCGCTGCTTAGATTCCAAAAAACTGAGTGTATCTTAAAATACAGCAACGAAGACCATTTACGAAAATCCTCAGAAGCCGTGAAAACCTTCCAGTGTGAATTTCTAAAAGCTTTCAAAATAATGAAAAGAACCAAGTTTTGGCAGATCCGTATATTTGGTAAAATCAGTGATTTGGTCAAATAGCACAGTGATTTTTTTTTTTGTCTTTTTGCCTTTATGTAGAGCCGCACCCGCGGCATATGGAGGTTCCCAGGCTAGGGGTCTAACAGGACCTGTAGCCGCCGTCCTTTGCCACACCCACAGCAACGTGGGATCCGAACCGCGTCTGCAACCTACACCACAGCTCACGGCAACGCCAGATCCTTAACCCACTGAGCAAGGCCAAGGATCGAACCCGCAACCTCATGGTTCCTAGTCTGATTCATTAACCGCTGAGCCACGACGGGAACTCCAGCATAGTGATTTTTTGGAAGGAGCAAACACTGGGCAGCCTGCGGACGGCTGACCTCCGAGCCCAGAGGCGGCAGGAGTCCTGCTTTCTCCTGAGGGCCATTTCTGGGCCATTCCTCCCTCCATGGGACTCCTGATCCCAGTCCACCGGCCCAGTCCTCCTGGGCACAGTCAGCTACAGATGCCATCATTCCCCACCGCCCTCCCCCGGGAGGGGCCTCCGACTGCCTCACTGTCTGCCCCTCTTCCCCCTCCCAGGCAACCTGCCCCGCAGCTCCCCTCCACACCCGCGCAGCCCCATCCCGCCTGCAGAGATCTCTTCCCTCCAGGACCAGGTCCCCCTTCCTCACTGGCCTCCTTCGCCAGCTCTTCCCCGTCTGCGTGGAGAGCCCCAGCCTCCCTCTCTGTCTCCATTCTCTCTAGGTGACCTCGTGGTTCCATGGCTGTAAATAGCATCTATATGCTAACGATTCCCAATCTATATATCAACCTTGGCCTCTCCCAGAACTCCAGGCTTACATCCAACTGCCTACTTGGCATTTCCAGGTGGGGGGGGGGGGCACTAACTAGCATCTCAACCCCTCCCGGAGCTGAAAGAGAGCTCTGGATCTCTGCTCCCCAGCCGCAACCTACTCCTTCCCTCACCTCCTCCATCCTAGCCTAAGGTGGTACCACTGCTGTTGAAGCATCCTAAACTCCAGCCCCACCCCCTCTAACTCCGCCCCCCGCCCCGAGCTCCCAGCTCTGTGCGTCCTCTCCACCTGCTGTCCAAGGACGTGGGCCGCGGCACCAGCTCTGAACCGCTCTCCCTGCCCCCCGCCATCCACTCGCCCACAGCGCCAGTGTAATCTCTTCAAAAGCATAAACCATACTGTGCTTCCCCAGTAAGTGAAATCCTCAAAGGTTTCTCATTACTCTTAAAAGGAAATCCAAACTCCTTAACTCGCCTGCAGCACCCCAGGCTCCTGGCTCCCACCTGCCTCTGTGGACACTGCCCCCGCCAGCCCCTCCACCCCATCACCATCCCAGCCCACGGCCTTCCCTAGGTCTCACCCTCCACCACACGTGTCCCCAGCGGGGCCTTTCCCCAGCGGTCCCCTCTGCCATTCCCAGACCTTCCCAGGGCTGGATCCTCCGGAGTCACACTTCGGCACTCCCAATCCAGAGTAGCCATCAGTCACCTCTGGCCATTATCCTATTTTAAACCTTGCTCAGTATTCATCGCTATCTTGCTCCCTTCCCGTTTTTGTTTGTTTTGTTTGTTTGTTTGTTTTGTCGACTTGCAGCATAGGAAGTTCCCCAGCCAGGGATCAGATCGGAGCCGCAGTTGCAACCTACGTCCCAGCCGCGGCATTGCCGGATCCTTTAGCCCACTGTGCCAGGCTGGGGATCGAACCTGCATCCTGGAGCTACGGAGATGCTGCTGACCCCATTACACCACAGTGGGAACTCCACTGTCTTACTTTTTATTTTTGATCATTTGTTTATTGGCTCGTTTGAGTCTTTCTCCATCTCAGGCTAATCCAACACAAGCTCCATGAGAGTCCTGTTCCCCCATGAACCCTCAGCACCGAGATCAGGGCAGGGCATACAGGGGATGCCCCGTGAATTTGAAGGGTGGACTCGCACGCACACGCCCACACTCCTGCAAGAGGGTACGAAGCATCCAGAGTCCTACATAACCTCCAGACAGAAGGAAGCCCCACTGCACACACGTGGAGTTCAATCCACTAGTTTCAGTCGATCAGGAGAAGGATGACCTTCCATCTTGCAACACCCCTCAGTATTCACCCCCCACTGCTGTTCCCAGGGCTTCCCTCAGAAAGGGGCCAAGGGCAGTGCTAGTTCCCAGAGGGAAAGGCCACCACTTCCCCCAAGGTTCCCACTCAGGCTTTCTCCATCCCTGCCTCCCCTCCTCCCCTCCTCCCGTGCAGAAGGAGACCCCTGCCCAGACCCCGTAAACACACACGCACACCCCATCCATGCACGTGCCACCCACCTACACAGTACGCACGTGTACGCACTTGACCCTAGTCAGACCTGGTCCTTTCTCTCCACATGCACAGGGTTCAAACAATACTCTGACAGACATGTTTGGGAGGCGCTCTCCCGGGGCGCTTACTCACACCCTGCCCTCTACCAGGATAAGTAAGGTGAGCACCAGTCTCCGCTAAGCCAGGAGAAGCGGGCGACAGAGCCCTGCAGAGCCATCTCTGGGGCCATGAAAGAGCAGAGACCCAGCACAGACCTGCCCTCACCCCTGCTGCTGGCAGAGCCTGTCTACACACCCAAAGGGAAAGCAAGCAGGTGCCCCTAGAGGATGCTACTTAAAGGGGACCAGAAACACCCCTCAAAGACCTCACCTGGCCACGGCACCTAAAACAACCCTACCTTAAAAGGACTCTCTTTGGGGTTACATTTTGCTCTCTCCTGTTCTTTTATATATATATATATATATATATATATATATATATATATATATATGTATATATAAATTTTTTCTTTGGACACAAAGGCAACCAAGCACGAAGTCACCAATGCCCCACTCACACCTTCTAGGAACAAATCCTTCTCCCCACCGGGGAAGCCCGGGGTCACCACCCTGATAGGGGAGAAGAGGAAATGAAAGGGAAGAGGGGAAGTGCTTGGTGCCTGTGATGGGGAAGCCGGCTTCCTCCCATGATCCCAAGTGCTGACCAGCAGGGCCAGAGTCGCGGGTCCCTGGGTCCCCCCGCCGCGCTTCTCCCCATCCCCACAGCCCCTCCCCCAACCCACCCCCTCTCCCAGCCCTCAGACAAATTCTCCCAGAAGGGGGAGGTGTAAGAGGTGACAGAACTGCAGCTTAGGCCCAATTTCCGTTGACACTCAGAGTCTCTGACAGCTGTTAGGAGAAGAATGTGATTTTGAAATTTAAATAACACGCTTCTGCATTCGGCTCAGGGAGACAACCTGAGGATAAGCAGTTTATCGCCTGAGCCACCATGCAGGGGGGGCAGGGTGACAGGCTGCTTCTTCCTTCCGCGTGCCCCTCCCCAACCGTCCTGTGTCCCCAGAGCCCCGCCACCTCCTCACTGGGCCGCCCTGGTGTGCGGTGTCCAGCCGACCTGCTGGGCCTCGCTGACCGGGTTTCTGCTCAGCAGCCCCGGGCAGGAGGGGCTGGGGGCACAAAGGCTCGGCACCCCCTCGGTGGAGCCAAGGAAGGAGGGGAGTCTCCCTGGGCATCCAGCAGAGTTAAGCCAAGCCCACCCCTCTCCCAGCCCCCACCGAGGCCCCGGAGGCACCTTCCCAGAGGACTGACGCTTGCCTGGGACCAAGCACCCCCCCAACCCAAAGGCAGCTCAGCCCCTCCTCAGGGCCCGGGACCCCAGGCTAGGCAGCCACTCTGAGCTCTGTCCACGAGCCTGAGCACGGGTCCCCAGGGAGGTCCCGTCTGCCACAGGGTCCCTATTCACTGTCCACTGAGCCCACCGGGCCCGGAAGGGGTGTGGTTCCTGCGGAGCCTGGCCAGGCCTCCGAGCTCTGACGCTGCCAGCAGAGCCACTCCCTGATGGCCGCTTTCCCCTTCTGAGACCTTCCTGATTTCCCCAGGCGCCACCTCTTGCTGCCTCCCGTGGACTCTCAGGGCTAGACTACCCCCAATAAACCACTTGAGGGGGTCTAAACAGTGCCTTCATGCCCCACCAGCCAGTGAGGACACAGTCTGACTCCCTTTAAAGCGGCGTCTTAGGGAGTGTCTGCCACACGTGGGGCCTCAGCCCCACCTGGTCCAGGAAGCCCTCCTGAGCATGCCAGCCCTTCTCTAAACCCAGGTTCCCTGACAGGCAGCCCACAAAGGCCACCTTGGACTTGCGTGGCCCTCCTTTCTTTTCCTTTCCATTTTTTTTTTTTTCAGGGCTGCACCTGCGGCATATGGAGGTTCCCAGGCTAGGGGTTGAATTGGAGCTACAGCCACCGGACTACAACACAGCAACAGCAACGTCAGATCTGAGCCGCGTCTACGACCTACACCACAGCTCACAGCAATGCAGGATCCTTAACCCACTGAGCAAGGCCAAGGATCGAACCCGCACCCTCATGGATCCTAGTCGGATTCGGATCCACTGCACTAAAGGGGAACTCCTTGTTTGGCCCCCTGACCACCCTTCTTTGTGCAGCTCTAAGAGCTGACACTAAACCACTAGCTCCCACCAGCCCCTGACAGCGTCACCCAAAGGGTGCTCCTGGACTCCAGCGCCCTACGAGGAGCTGTGCACAGGCCATCGCCAGTCCTTGCAGGGCTCCACCTTACGGATGAGAAAAATGAGTTTCAGGGGAGCCAAGGGACCCACCCTGTGGACTGAACCCGCCAGGCCAGCATTCAAACCAGGACCAGCAGGCCTCCAAGCCCACAATCACCCTGCAAGGCAGGAGGATCCTCTGTGGAGGTGTGTTAGAAGCACAGCACAGCACTAGGCACCCAGGAGGACACAGAGAGACGTGGGTGCAGCGACACAGAGACCTATGCCCACAATCCCACAGTGCCCCCAACACACCAGAGTGAGCGCTTGGCTGTAGTAAGAACCAAGTGCAAGGGCATGGGTGGGGGGGTTGGGGGGGGCACCTGCGAGTCTTCTTAGCAGGGGTAGGGTTCCCTCCTCTCTGGAGCCCCCCCCCAAAAAAAGGACCAGTGGAGCCTCCAGCTGGAAGATCCCTGTGCCTCTCCTGCTCCAGCCAAGGCAGAAGGACCAGGTCTGACTGGGGTCAAGGGCGTACACGCAGGTGGGGAGTATAAGCGAAGGTGGTACATGCATGAATGGGGTGTGCGTGTGTGTTTACGGGGTCTGGGCAGGGGTCTCCTTCTGCAAGCGAGGAGGGGAGGAGGGGAGGCAGGGATGGAGAAAGCCTTGCTGGCCAACTGAGTCTGTCGCCGCCGGCCCTGCTCCAGCCCACAGGCGAAATCAGTCCACAGTCAGGTTTAAGCAGCTCCGTACTTTAGGGCAACGTGCCAGGCCTTGGACCAGGCGTCTCTGTGCAGTTTCTCATGGGTCCTTACAAAACCCGAGCAGGCAGCTGTCGCTCTCAGCCCCATGTTGTGCAAGTAGCTTAGAAGTGAGGCACCTGCCCACGGTGCACAGAGGGAGGCGGGTAAGCCGGACTGAACCCCAGTCTAGCCCATCACTTCTCCTGGGGCCTCAGTTTCCTTTTTTGTCAGGTGAGGGGTGGGCTTAGATGATTTCTAAGGCCCCTTCCAGCTAGAGGAGAGACAAGACGTGCCTGCAAAAATACACTTCATGCCCATGCATCTGGCAAGGCATTAGATGCCCGAGGCCCTGGAGGCCCTCAGCCTCCCTGGGAAGGCAGAGGCAGCGCTTGCTGACAGCCCAGCCGAGGCCATCTGCCTGCCACTTCTCCCTGTCCCTGAGGCACGGCGGCTGCGGGGCAAGCCACTGCCTGGCTGGCCCACACCCCTCACCCTCACGCTGATGGCCTCATTCCAGAGGATGGAGCGTTTCTCTTCCCTCACTGTCCGCATCGCCCGCCGCAAATGCTCTCCACCCAAACCATCTCTTCTTTCGCTAAGAAGCCTTTCTCTCGCCTCCACCGCGTTCCGCCTTCTCCTGCTTCCCCCGTGGGACCCGCCGGGATTCAGAATCCACGGGGGTCACAGGCACGTGGGGGCGGAGGGATTCCCAACTTCCACGCCTCCACCCACAGCGGCCCTTCCAGAAGGCACCTGCCTCTACTGAGCATCCTTGGCTGTCGCTCGGCCCGCATCCACCCCATCAGCGGGCATCACGTTCTGATTTTGCAAACACAGGCACCACGGCTCACAAAGGTCCCACAGGGCTCGGGATCATAGCCCCCTAAGTGGCCGAGTCAGGATTCAAACTCAGGACTGTCACACTCCTCCTGTGCGACGGGCTGCCTCCAGAAACTCTGTTTCCTGCTTGCAAGGACAGTATGAATTGCCAGAAGTAGGACAGACCTGATTTCTTCCCTCTGAACTCTCCCCTCCCATTGAGAAGGCTGGGACTGGGCACCTGGGTGCTACCAACGACACCATCCCCAGGATTCAGGGCAGAGCCAGACTGCTCCCCTCCTGGCCCTGGATTCAGGGCCAACAGGACACCAGGGATCCCAGACCCAGTCACTGAGCCCAGCGCCTGGACCGGGCAGGGAGACGAGGCCTTGCCCTTCCCAGTGTTGGGAGTCCCGATAGCTTTCTTATCCTGTTTTTTTTTTAGGTCCATACCCACTGCATATGAAGGTTCCTAGGTTTGAGGTCAAATCAGGGCTGCAGCTGCCGGCCTACACCACAGTCACAGCAACACCAGATCCAAGCCACATCTGCGACCTACACCACAGCTCACGGCAACGCCGGATCCTTAACCCATTGAGCAAGGCCAGGGAATGAACCCGAATCCCCGTGGATACCAGTCAGGTTTGTAACTTGCTGAGCCACAACGGGAACTCCCCGGCAGCTTTCTTTACCAACAGAATCCCAGCTGGACTTCCTGAGAACCCCAACAGAGAGAGGGGGCCAGAGGTGAGAACACAGGTTCCAGGAGGCTCTGGATTTTCAGACCACAGATGTTAAGAAGATAATAGTGACTGAGCCCCAAAGACACAAAAGCACCTTTCTCTGAGTCCCTGGGCCCCAAATGGGGGAGGTGCAGCCCGGAGGAGCCTGCACACCGCCCAGCTGCCTTCCCACACAGAGATGGCAGGGGAAGCAGCGTACAGCCACAGAAAGCGCATGGAAGTGGGGAGGGGGCTCCAGGGAACCCGACAGAGCGGCAGCCTTATCTTTCCGAAGCATCGGTGCAGGATCTGGGGTCAGCCAGGTCGGGCCTTCTCAGCCAGCGAGCCGCAGGTGGGTGATACGCACGCCCTGACATTTACCTCTCGGCCCCCAGGCAGCCAGGCAAGGGCCTCAGACCGTCTGAGCTCCGAGCCGCTCCGCTCACACGAGGCGCCGAACAACACCGCCACCGTCTGTGCGCCTCGATGGGGAAAAGGCCGGGGAGCACCGCCCTAAGCTCCTGCCGCCATGCCTCAGGAAAAAAAAGTGACATCTGGAGCAGGGCAGTGTCCAAACCCATCACCTACTTTTTGAAAAGGCACTGAAATAGGGCTTCCAGCTCCCCAGCCTACTTTCTGCTGCGTGCCCCCCATCATGGCCCACTTAGGTTCTTGGTGGCCTGGCCAGGGCCTCCCCACTCACTACGTGCCCAGATTCCCCAGACGGAGCCACCCATGCACCAGCCCTAGTGGAACAGGGTCTACAGGTACAATGAGAGGAGGCCGTGCCCGCTTGGTGAGGAGCGGTGCCCAAAGCCCAGGAATTCAGGGCCACATGGGGTCCAGGTACGTCTGAGCAGCAGGTAAAGGAAGCTGACTGAGTCAGCTGCAGACTCAGTCATTTCCTCATTTGTCTTGTCAACATCCTTGTCCCGCAGAGTGTCAAGTCCATTACGGGAAGACTTTCTGCTGGGAAGATACTTAGATTCAGTCCGGGAAGCAGCAGGGGCCTGGGCTCAGGAGAGGACCTCTGACCTTCAACCTTCAGGGAGCAAGCCAGAGCCGAGTTTTTCACCAGAGGCAAACCCAATGGCTCCCGCCCATTCGGTGGTACCCGAACTCCTGGCAGGTGGCAAACGGGCACCCTGGCTTCCGCGATCTCCCCAGTACAGCTCCCACATGGCAATCATCTCCTCAACCTACTGGAGCCCCCCAGGCACTGACCAAAAGTGCAGGCCTGGCCTGAGGTGGGTTTCTACCCACGACTGATCAGGAAACGTGAGGATCAGAATGTCTGTGCTAGGAGGGGCCTCGGGCACCACCTCTCAGCCCTATTGGATGGGCGAGGCTCAACCTAAGTCATCACTGTGCCTGCGGGCAGAGGCAGGATGGGAACTTGGGCTCTTCCCCAGCGCAGGCTATGGTGGTGAGAGCCCAGGGTGGGGTGCTCAACCCACAGACCGTCTTTGAAGTCCCTGTTCCATCCACTAGCACCCCCACCCTGCTGTCCACCACCAGGGCCCAAGGACACATTTCAGATGCTCAGCCTTGGGCCAATGCCTCCCTCCTCGTGGGGCCCGGGATTTCTCCCACCAGGTCCCTGTGTGTCATCCCACCTCCGTCCCTTAGAGCCTGCATTCTCAACACGAGAGTCCCAGACCCTTCCAGCTGGCATTCTCAACGGGAGAAGAAGCTATCGCCCTGCCCAGGGGGCAAACACGAATTTCCTGGGTAGGCAGGAAAGGTAGACATTACGATGGTTTGTGAACCTCCAAAACTCAGTGCTATCTGACGAAACTTTACTACCTCCCATTTGCTATGGACTGAATTGTGTCCCCTCCCAAAATTCATATGCTTAAGCCCTAAACTCCCAGTAGGATGTATTTGAAGAGAGGGCTTTTAGGGGGTAATTAAGGTTAAATGAGATCACAAGAGTGGGGCCATAAGCCAATAGGACTAGTGTCCTTATAAGAACAGAGCTCCCTCCCTCCCTCCCTCTCTCTCCCCCCCACCCCTTCCCACCCTCTCTCTCTCCCCCCCACCCCCTTCCTCCTTCTCTCTCTCTCCCCCCTCCAATCTCCATCTTCCTTCCCACCCACTCCCACCCCTACCCCGTGAGGATAAAATGAGAAGTCTGCTCCCTGTCATCCAAGAAGAGAGCTCTTAACGGAAGCCAAACCCTGCCAGACCTTGACCTTGGACTTCCAGTCTCCACAACTGCGAGATGATAAACTTCTGCTGTTTAAGCCCCTCAGTCTATAATGTTTTGTTGCGATAGCCCAAACAGACTAAGACAGGATTTCTGTAGTTAGAATTTGTTTTTCTCCTTAGAGGGGCAATAATGAAAAAAAACGAAAAGTTGAGAAATGCTGTCGTAGAGGATTCTTCGCTTGAAAGAGCTTAGGGTCTCGCTGGAGAGGCCATCTCCCAGTTTATGCTTCTCGACTAGCAGCGACCGTGTCCCCAGGGGACATGTGACAGTGACAGGACACACTGGGTTGTCACCCCTTGGGGGGCCCTGCCACCGGCGTCCAGTGGTTAGAGGCCAAGGATTCTGCTCAACGTCCTGCAGTGCACAGGACGGCTCCTGCCACAGAGAGAACTGTCCAGGCCAAACATCAATAATGCTGCCGTTGAGAAACCCTGGTTTAGAACAAAAGAACCTGCGGAAAGCTTCACATGCTGCCACAAAGCGCCTAGAAGCCAGGGTCCCTGCACTCAGCAGTCCCAGCACGCAAGCCCATCCTCGCCCCCTTTGAGCACCAGGGGCGACTCCAGGAAGAGCTCATTCCAGCCCCCACAGACCTCCCAAGACCGGAAGGCCCTCCCCAGTGCCCAAGCCGGACCTTGGGCCTCCAGGGTGGCCCAAAGGCCCAAGGCAGCAAGGCCAAGAAGAAAGCACGAAATAAGTCACTGGGCTCCTGCACAGGGACCGCGGCGAGCAAAGCCAGGCCTCTCACTCCCCGGGCAGGTGGAGCGGGAGCGGCCGGGGAGCAGAGGCCGCCGCAGGAGGATTTAAGAAGCGGAACCCTCAAGGGAGAGGGGCATTTCAGAGCAGAATGGACGGTGGTGACAGGAACGCCAGCTCCCACGCGGCCGGCGGCACGCTGAGCCCTTGACCACCATCGGTTTGCTCTGCCCTCACGACCGCCCAACGAGGTGGACGGTTCAGTCTGACCCACGACCACCCTCTGGCACATCATCCCCGGTGAGGAAACCGGGGCCCAGGGAGGTCGAGCGACTTGACCCAAGTAGAAGAGCTGGAAAAAAGCACCCGGCCAGGCAGGACGGGCGATGAAATGGAAGAGCGATACCGGTTTCCAGATCCAAGACCTCCTGCACGGCAGACTCCTTCCAGGCAATCCCCACAAACGCCTTAAGCCACACACGCCCTCCAGCGGGCTCACGGTTTCCTCTTTACAAACGAGGCCCCAGGCCCGCCCGGAGAGCCGGGCCTGAGCCAAGCCCCAGGGGGCTCGGGCACCCGAGCAGATCTGGCGAGGCCCCAGCGCCGAGCCCACTCACCTGAGAAGATCGAAGCAAGCCTGAAGATGTCCGAGAGGCGGGCGGTCACCGGCTCGTAGGGGGAGGCTTCGTAAAACTCCTCGCCTGGAAGAGAGAAGCGAGCGTGTCGGGCCCGGGCTCGCAGCCTCCCAAGGTGCCGCCCGCAGAACACGTCACACGAGTGAGGCCTAACTCTCCAACCAGAACAGGTCGGCACTGCCTAACACGCCTCTCTTGTGACCTCCCTGCATGTCCAGGCCTCTTCTAGGGACTTCCGCATGTTTCTGGAAGGAAGGCACTTTGGGGAGAGGAGAACCAGCCTGTGGAAGGCCAGGTACAAATCCGAGGATCTGAAGCCGAAGGACCCCCCACGCGTATTCAGCACAGCTGCCTCATTTCACAGGGGAGGGCTCTGAGGTGGCCCAGAGAGGTGAAGCAACCTGCCTGTGGTCACACAGCTACGAGTGGCGGACCCAGAGCTAGACTCCGGTCTCCGGATCCTCACCGCAGCTTTCTCTCCCATCACACCAGGCCTGCTGCACCCAGGCTGAAAGGGATAGGATTTCCCCTTTGCTTCCCATTCTGCCACCGGGAGAATCTGCCTGTAAGGTAAAGGTGTGGAGGCCGAGGCCTGACCAGGGCTCCTGTCTGGCTGCCCACCCCCCGCCCCCTGCACTCTCTACCTGTCTCCCCTTCCACCTGCTGCTCCTCGGCCCTCCCTCCAGGTTCTGGGGCGTACCAGAGGCTTGGGGGACGGAAAAGCAAGCCAGCGACAAGAGAGAAATGGCACGGGGCTGCCCTGGGGACCCGCCACCACCTCAGCAGGACTCCCGCCCCTCTGCCTACTCCGCGGCAGGAAAGAAAATATCCTCCTGAGACGTACTGGTGAGGAGAAATCAATGGATAATCGCTCGGACTGTGTGTGGGCTGAGGGGGCGGGGGACACAGGTGATGACCACAGCCTCACGCATTGATTTCCCGTCCGCCCAGGGCCCAGGGCAGGAACCCGCCCCTAAAGAGAGGCACTGGTAGGGCGGCACCCATGGGGGCCACCTGCAGGAAGGGGCCTTGGAATCCGCCGGCCAGGGGCCCCTTCAGCCAGGCCCCTGAGCTCACCCCAGGCTCGCCCTCCGGGACCAGGCATCTGTCTGCTGCAGCTGGCGGACCTCCGGGAAAGGGTGCAGACCCCAGAGGACACAGAGGAAGAGCAAGCCCTTCCTAAGACGGAAGAGAAACGGCCCGCCCTCCACTTCACCTCATAGGAGCCCCTTATGGCCTGTCCGGACCACCCAACACACCCTAGGCACGTGGGGTGCCCGCTGGCACCTGCCCACTGACCTAATCCAAGAGCTGCTCTTTCTTTCAGGCCTGTCTCCAATGCCACCTCCCCTGGCGCCTGCAGAGCCACCCCGGGCCTGTTTGATCTCAGCTTTGCCCACCCTACTGGGGCAGCTCCCTGAGGCAGGGTTACCGCCGCGCTCTATGTGGCAGTCAAATAATACAAGAGTTTAGGAAGCACTTTTGTAATAAAAATGACACTACATTGCATCTTTTCATGCCCGCATCATGCACTCTCGAAAGCGCTTTAGCTGTACCAACTCATTTAATCCTCTTCATTTCTCTAAGGAGGAGGCACTATTTTTTTTTTTTTTTGTCCTTTTGTCTTTTAGGGATGCACCCGCAGCATATGGAGGTTCCCAGGCTAGGGGTTCAATCAAAACTGTAGCCACCAGCCTATGCCACAGCAACAGCAGATCCGAGCCGCGTCTGCAACCTACACCACAGCTCACGGTAACGCTGGTGAGCAGGGGCCAGGGATCAAACCCACATCCTCATGGATGCTAGTCAGGTTCGCTAACCACTGAGCCACAACAGGAACTCCAGGGGAGGCACTATTATTTACCCTGTTTTACCGGGAAGGAACTGAGGCACAGAGAGGCTATGTCACTTGCCTGAGGTCACAGAGCTGGTAAGTGGAAAAGCCAAGTCTCAATCCCAAGCAGTTGGCACCAGAGTCCAAGTATTTAACCATTATGAATATTGTCTCCAAAAATAAAAAGTGTTATTGAAACCAAACTGCTCTTACACAAGTACTGCTGTTGCTCAACTTTTTCATGGAACAGTCTCCAGCCGACTGGCCTGCTCCCCCAGAGCAGCGTCTGTGGGCCTCTCGCATCTGGTGCAGCACGGTCCCTGGGGACGCATCCGCTAGTATGACTGACTGGGAGGGGGTAGGGGATGGGTCTCTGGGGCCAAAGAGCCTCTTGCACAACTGCTTGGGAGGGGCCCATCCTATTTAAGTCGACTTCTGCTGCCCGGTCCCGCAGCAGAATTCCAGAGCAGGAAATCCTAAGACCTGCTCAGTAGCCAGACTGAAGCCAAATCTAGGATTCAGATTCCATAGCCACAGCCTAGGAGATGACACACAGGAAAGGTCTTTGCTCTTCACGTTTGCAGGACCAGGGTAACCCTGCACTTCAGTGTCGCCTTGGGAGAAGGCAAGCACACCAGTCTCAAGTCCCCGGTGCAGCCAACGGTGACAGACCCACTGTGTAAATAGGTGGCGATGGCAGCAGGGAAGGAAAGACCAAGGCCACAGCTCTCCCCTGGAGCAGTGGAAAGGGGCCTGGATAGGGCGCCAGGGCCGTGGTCCCAGCAGCAGCCTGCGGTGGGCCCAGGAGGCCCCCACACCGCCTGCATCTCAGCTTCCCCACCAGTGGGATCTCGAGGCCCTTTGCACCTGGGACTGAAGAGGAAGCTCAGCAGAAGCCATGCTCCTGCCACCACCAGCTCTGCACACACGCTGAGGTCCTCAGTCTACACAGCAAGGTGGACCTCACGGACAGGAAGACGGTGGAGCCAGGTCTCCGGGGAAGTGCATCCACCAGCTGGGACCCAGGAGAGGCCAGAATCAAACTGCAAACCTGGAGTTGCTGCTGTGCAGCAGCTCGGGTCGCTGCAGGGGTACAGGTTCAACCCCCGGCCCCAAGCAGTGGTTTAAAGGATCTGGCGGAGGTAGGAGTCAATCCCTGGCCCGGGAACTTCCAAATGTCATGGGTGCGGCCATTAAAAAAATAAAATAAAAAGTGCAAACCCACGTGGGTCTCTCCTCTACTAGGTCCCGCCACGCTGGGCCCAAGCCAGGTTATTAAGAGTCTTAAGGAACAGGGAGGGAGTGCCTGCAGCCCCCCCAGAAGACCACTGACCTGGTCCCTCTCAGGAAGATCCTGTCACCCAGAGGAACACTACCTGGTATTAAAAGGCCTCTGGGTGGCCCTGGTCAGCCCTGGGCAGAAACCACCTCCGGCCCCAAGATCCAGGGAAAGGGACTGTGCAAGCTCCGGGGGTCAAGGCAGGGTTCTGAGGAAGAAGGAAAGCAGGGCTCTGCCGTTCTGGACCCAGGGGAGGGAAGGGTCTCCAGGCCCGTGCACACCAGCACCGGGACCTCTGAGGCACACAGCAGGTGCTGAACCTACCGAGTAACGAACCAACAAACCATCTCAAGACCTGGAACCCAGTGACCCGAGTCAGACCCTCCTGGGATGAGAGGGCCTTGAAGATCTCGAGACAGAGCGCGGCCCAGATGCACATTATATTATCGTTAACAAGCCGCCTCCGGGGCCTGTCCCCAAGCAAGGTCCCTGGTCCCTGGTGATGTTGTCAAGGGAGCCAGTCCCATGGGAAGGGTCTCCGGCAGCCCACCAGGCTCTCCAGCTGGCAGCTCTTCCATCTCACCCCTGTCCACCCTGCACCCGCGGGACCCCACCCCTACCTACTGCCCGGTCTCCCTGGGGTCGCAACTGAAAGCTGCAGCACCCAAAACGAGATCCTGAACAACCCAGGCCGCTGAATCAGGGCCTCAATGTCCTGTCTGCCGAGTCAGCCAGGTGCAGGGTAGGGGGACCGGTTCCCTGTCTCATGGGGAACAAAGTGTCCAGCTCTGGGGCCACTTCCCTCTCTTGGCTAACATCTAGTTCTAGATCTGAGTTGCTAGAAATGGGAGAAGCGGCTCCCGGATTTATGAGGAATTACTTTGTTACCAGTGGAGGCGGTACTGTTAATAATTACACGCCTGCTTATCCTTATTCTCAGGGCACACGTGAACCCTCTGGGCCGCTGGTGAGGGATTCCGCACTGTCCAGGCCCCACCCGGAGCCCCGTTTCCTCCTTCGCTCCCAGCAGCTGCAGAGCACCCCTTCCTCTTCTTCGCCTTGGCCTCTCCACAGCTACTGCCCTACCTGAGAATTCATACCGCTCAGCTCTCTCACATCTTTTTTTTTTTTTTAATTCTTTTCAGGGCTGCACCCCACGGCATATGGAAGTGCCCAAGCTAGGGGTCAAATCGGAGCAGCCACAGCAACACGGGATCCGAGCCGCCACTGCGACCTACACCACAGGTTGCAGCAATGCCGGATGCTTAACCCACTGAGTGAGGCCAGGGATGGAACCTGTACCGTTATGGACACGATGTCGGGTTCTGAAACCGCTGAGCCACAACGCGAACTCCATCTTTAAAAAATAAAAAAAGTCATCCTTTGTTCTTCTCTCGTCTTCACACCAAAGTTCAAGAACTTGCTATGCACAGGCATCGTGCCTGGCTCCCTGGCCCCCAGGTACCCCCTGATCAGGCTTCTGCTCCCAGATCAGCCCAAGGGCCCTAAGGATCCTCCTGCTGGACCTGAAGTCTTAGAGGCTGTTGCCATCCCTTCTTCTGAAAGTGAGCTCCTCCGGAGGTATCCTGCTGTCCCCAGAGCCCCCTCAGTCACCTTGCAGCCCATCTTTAAATGTCGGTGGTCCCAGGGGCTGTGTCCCTGCCTCCTCCCAGTGTGACTACACCCACTGCCCCGGCCCCGGTCAGCACACGCAGGCGGATGGCGACTTCGAGTCCCTTTGTCCCGTCCCCACTCCTCACCTGAGCTCGAGCCCCGCACGCCTGGCTGCCGAGAGGGCAGGACCAATGAGCGGCGGGTGCCCCACAAAACACTCATCTCCCAGCCCGCCCCCCACCCAGGTCCCAGCACCCACCCGGCTGCCTAAGACAGAGCCCTGGGCCTCCCTGACTCCTCCACCCTTCCCGAGACCTGTGGATTCTACCCCGCACCCCGCTGAGCGGCTCTCAGACCCTCCTTTTCTGCCACTGTTCTCAGTCAGCCACCATCACCCCTGGCCTGTGTCACAGCAGTGGCCTCCAAACACACACACACCCCCCCCCCCGCCTCCTCTCCTCCTTGGAGCCACATGAACTACGTCCTGAGGCCGAGATCGGTCACGTAAAACCTTGCAGAGGAGCTGCCGGCCAGATCCGTCCCCCTCCCGCCTCCCCACCCGTCACCACTTCCACCGCCCCTACCACGCAGAGTCACCCGCAGGTCTGGTAGCGAGTTCCGCTAACCTGAGTTCCGCGGAGGCCGTCGCCCAAGTTCTCCCTCCGCCTCGCACACATTCCCATGTACCTGCTCCAGGTAACCCCAGCTCGCCCTTCAGCCGCACCTGGGAGGCCGCCTCTACCTCGGAGGCTCTTTAGATATCATAAGACATAGATATCAGATGCCCCTCTCTGGCGCTGCTATGGGTGCCAGCACTTTCAGAATGACACCACCAGACAACAGGGAGCCCCTTACTTACCTGCATCCCGCCCCACTACGAGATTCCATGAAGGCAGAGGCTGCCTCAGCTGTTCTCGGCTGTTCCCACAATGCCTAGCAGTCGGTATTCTCTGGGTAAACGTGGCTGAATGAATAAACAAATGCCTGACCCATTGGCCACCAACCCCTCCACAGCCCCGTCTGGAGGGGGAGGAACTGTGGAAGGTGATTATGGGGGGCGGGGGTGCTGACAGTTTCTTGCCTCAGAGGTAGGCTTGCCCAGGTCCATGGGACCCGCGGCCACACGCTGCCCCAAGCCTTGCTGAAGGTGGGCACAGGGTCAGGAAGCCACGTGAAGGGCAGGCCCCCTGGAAGCGGGAAGGCAGGAGGGGGGCAGCGGGGTGCGGCAGGGGCTGGTTTGCGCACCTGCAAACCTCACAGCTCCGCCCACACATGGCCTGTCCCCTTCTCTGCCCTCCGCGCTCACTTCTCCATCTACCTGGGCACCCCTGCTCACCTTCTCTTGTTACCAGGCCAGCCGTCTTGGGTTTACGCCCCCTTGCCACCCCAGTCCCCTCTCCTCCCACCACCTCGCCCTCTCTGCTCAGCTCCCACCCCACCTCTTCCTTCATCTCTCCGAAGACAGCTGTTCTCCTAACTCAGGTGGCTACTTCCTCCGGGTACTAGGTTCCCCGGGAGGCGGGGAGAGAGAGCTGGCCAGTCCGCCCCGTGACCGGGCCCTGCCCGACACCCCCTTCCGTCCCGGTGCCTCCGTCGAGGCCGGCGGGCTTACCCTCGGTCAGCCCCAGGTGGATGCTCCAGTAGATCTGCAAGCACTGCAGCTCCTTCTTCATGCCCCGCTTGCAGCGGCAGTCGTAGAGCGGGCTCTCCTGCAGCACCTCCAGGGCCGCCTGGCACTCCTTGTTAGCCAGCATGGTGTTGCGGTCCCGGCCGGCCAGGCACTGGCGCAGCGTGCGGTAGCGGGAGCTGCAGTTGGATTCGGCGGCGCACAGCTCATTGGCCCGGACACAGTCCACCGGGGGGCGCCAGCCGTGGAGCTCGGGGCCCTGCAGGGAGGAAGGGCTGGCCAAAGAGCGGAGGGTCTCGTCTGGGTGGTGGGGAGGGAAGACAAGCGTGAATGAGGGCCGCCGCCCCAGGCAACGACCCCAGAGGCGGGCCTGGGGGCTCGGGCCCTTCTGGGACGGTCGCACCCACTCCACTCGGCACCTGGAGGCCGATTCAAGGCTGCCTTCCCCCAACAGAGGCTCAAAGGAAGGGCTGCGAAAGGGGCCCAAGATGCCACCACCCCTGCTCAGACCCAAAGGAGAGAAGCTGCCCTCTGCCTGGGCTCCACCCCACTCTCCACCCTGTGGCCCGGGAGCGCCGCCCTGGGCCCCGGGGGGCAGAGAGCAGAAAAGCCAGAGGCCCGAGCAAGACCACAGATGGTCTAAAAAGCCAGGAGGCCAGAGAAGGACGCCCAGCCTTGGCCGAGAGCAGGAGGCTGCGGTCCCCCTGGGGTGGGCAGAAGGGAACCTCCCGGTCAGAGCTCTCAGGCCTCCTCCCAGCAGCCTCGGGTCCTGCCAGAGGGCCGGCCGAGGCACCTGGCAAAGCCTCGAAGACAGCGGCAGATCAAAAACCCTCACGGCCTGTTTGGCCCTTAGAGACCACAGTCAGCGCCCCTTGCATTTTACTCTGGGGAAGCTGGGGCCCAAAGAAGAGAGATGACAACTCAAGGTCACACTCGGGCTGAAAAGGCCCCCTGGACCCACAGCTTACCCATCCTGAGTGCCCAGACTTCACGAGAAGCCGGGGAGAGACAAGAATGAGCCCGTGGTCTGAGGTGAGCCCGGGAAGGAAGCACTGCCCAGCCAGGCCCAGCCCGCCACACCTCCCTGTCCAACGGAAAACGCACCCTCGGAGCTAGTGCCACCCCAGGCCCCACCAAAGAAAATGCTGTGGACACAGCAATTCCAGCCCACCGCACCCCCCACTCACTTCCCTCTCTTTCTCTTTCTTTCCTCTCCTCCTCACCCTCCCCTGAATCCCCCCACACACACTCCTTTTTCTTCTTTTTCCCAGAAGCCAAATAAGAAGTCACTTGCAAGCTGAGTCCCTCCCACAGGGAGCCTGGCCTCCCCACAGCAAACAAGCAGGAATCGGTCCAAATCCCCAGCCTTCGGAAGGGCAGGGGTCAGGGAGGGAGATTCAGGGGGGAAAGGCAGCGGAAGGGTCCTTGGTCCTTTCAAAATCAAGCTCCCCAAATGGTTTCCTCTGGACACGGACATCTTCCTAGGCCCCCATCCTCTCCAAGCCCCTCACTCAGATTCCGGCCCCACAAAAAGGCCCAGAGTCAGGACTGGCTTTTCCAAGACCCGAGGCATGACCGGGGAGGCCTCCTCCACTCCACCCTGCCCCCAAGTATAATCAGATCCTAGGCAGAACCCCACCACCACCACCACCACCGAATCCCGCTGAATCTCCCCATCTCTATCCTGAGCTGCTACTTCTCACTCCTTCCCCCTGGAGGCCCTGCTCAGGGGGCAGCTACCACAGCGAGACAGCGACACCTAGAGGCAGAGCGCTGCACCTGGCGCCCGTCGCTCCCACAGAGCCTCAGAGGGAAAAGGAAACAAGGAATGGGCTCCTAGAGGGCAGAGAGCAGGGGGTGGGCCAGGAGCGGAGAAGCCCTCAGGGTCCGGAGCAAAAGGCTTTCCTTCTCCTCTTGACCAGAGCTCTGCTTCAGGACACGAGGAGCCGGCGGCTGTGGCCAGGCTGAAACAAGACCACTGAAGAAACCAGCATGGGTTGCGTGCGTGGGCAGTGGAGCCTCTGTCCAGGGGCGGTTGGAGAAGCATCCTCCGCCCAAGTCCAGGCAGCAGCTTTATTGCCGGGCTTCAACAAATTCCAAAGCCCCTGAGCGGGACTCAGGTGCATCTGGGCCATTCTGGAGCAGCTGTGCTGCCCCGGCCTCACTGGTCCCTGCTGCCCCACCTGCCAGACAGCCGACCAGCCTGCTGGAGCCTCCGGACTGGCCCAGCCCTGGGCCTTCCACTCATTCTGCACCTCCCCACCCACCACTCACCTGAGGCTGCACTGTCAGGGATAAACTGAGAAAAGGGCATCCACCCCCGGCTCAGAGGTCGGAATATTAACCTCGGGAACTGGGGCAAACAAGGACAGTTCCTCCCTGCCCTACAGGTGGGGTCTAGAGCCCCAAGGGACCATCCTGACAAAGTCCGGGGCTCCTGTGCCAAGAGCAAGGGCTTCCCTCATCCCGCCAGCTCCCTCCCCGGCAGGGAGAGCCTCTGTAGAGGACCGCTGCCTCCTCTGACCAAACTCCCCGCCTGTCACCTATCCCTGACTCTTCTAGTTCACATGGGCCATGATCTCCAGAGCCAATCAAGTCCAGCCAGAGAAAGCACTCGCAGCCACTTGGCACCTCTGGACAAGAATTCTAGGCCAGTAAAGGCTGGGAGGCATCCTGGTGATGTTTGCAAGTTCTAGATCAGGAGAAAACTCAGATCCCTCGAGAAACGCAAAGACACGGGGAACAGCCTTTAGAGAGACACGGGGACTGAGAGACCGCACAGACTTACAACCACCCTTGGGCAGCCACCTGCTCCCACAAGAACGAGAATGCCAGCAGGAGGTGGGCCCTCTGACCAGCCCCGGTGCTCAGACCCGTCACTTTCCCCATCTCACTTTCTCCCCAGGCTTGTCAACACTGAAGGTCGGGATGGCTGGGCCAGAAAAGCTTCACCTTGGCTTCACCCGAGGCTGCACTGTGGGGGGTAAACTGAGAAGAGGACATCCAGGTTCTCACTGAGAACCCTGGGAGGGACACCAAAGGCCCTTCCTCCTGGGAATGTGCTTCTCCCTACCCGCTTCTGAAAATGCTCCATACCCCCACCTCTTAAGCTCTAGAAAGGCCTCTCCCCCAAGCAGAGTTTCCAACCAACTCCCAACTATGAGCACTTTGCCAAGTAGAGGCCCTGGGGCTGAAATTTCCTTAACACCAACCTACCCCTTGTTCTTGGCCGGCCTCACCCAAAGCCTTTCAATGTCCTGTGGTCCCTCAGTTAACCCCTCACCCCAACTTTGAAAAGGGGCTTCTCAAGAGAAGGGCACTGAAAGACTGTGATCAAAGAGGATGCTGACCGCCCCCCACTCCTTTCCTCTCCTACTCCCTACTCTCACCAGGTCCCTTGCACAGAGGAACAGTCACTCCTCATGCTTCTCAGCTGGGACAAGCCTGCTGCTGCATGGGGGGCTGGGCCTGAGGGTGACTGAGGGGCCAGTGCTGCTCTCCTGCCCCCACCCCAGGGACCTCGGGAGACACCCACACCTGAGAACCCTGCCGGCCCACGGTGTGTGCAGCTTAGGAGCAGGCAATCTGGCTGCTTTTCCCGAAATACAATTTTCTTTTTTTCTTGGCCCTGCCCCTTCCTGGCCCCAGAAAGCTGGATTTTCAAACCAGCAGTGGGAGAAAAGGTCAGGTTTTCTAATAGCCCCTTTAGAGTGAGACTCGGCTTGCAGGGGGTTGCCGAGAAGGAAAGGCAACAGAATTCAGGAGCACGGAGCACCACGGGCCTGGAGCACCATCCCAGCCTCCTCCCTCAGCCCCTCCCACCCTGAGAAAGCTACCCAGGAAAAGCCACCTCTGGCTCAGGGAGGCAGGGCAGTGAAGGCCACACCCTAGAGCAGAGCCTTGCCCCCTGGGGAACTCATACCTGCAGAAGGGGATGAGGATGGGCTGGCAAATGGCCCAGGGCCCAACACTGACTGGACTCAAATCCTCTGTCCTGGTCAGGAGGACACTTATGAGACACCCTGCTACGCGCCTTAGGGTGACCTGTACCTACCTCCCCGGGCCTTCCCCTCTCCCCTCCTCCAGGAGAGAATTGGTGCCCTCGTGACCCATCTGGGCAGCCTGGCTTACCCCTGGCTATAGAGCAGACCCGGGTGGCAGGAGCAGCACCCACACTGAAGCAGATGTGTGCTCCTTCAGCACGCAAGCGCACGCGTGCAGGCACACACACACACACACACACACACACACACACACACACACACATCCCCTGTTACTCGGCCCCCTCTCTGGAGCATCTACTGGGCCAGCAGCCTTGCCTGGGACTCTGGTCAGCACAGAGCCTTGCAAACACCCACTTTTCCTCACCTCCACCCTCTGGATTGCTCTCTCCATACCCCACCCCCACCCTGTTTCCCAAGCAGCTGAGATTTCACACAGCATAAAAGAGGGGCGAGGAGCTGGGAATTCTGGATGGGAAAGAGACTGCCCAGGTTCAGGGACACCAGGCCGCCCCTCCTCCCTGCCCTTGGGGGAGGGGGCTTACAAAATGAGCATGGGTCCTTATTGGGACCTGGTTTTTTTCCCTCGCCCCCTCCTTCCTCACCCAAAGAAGCAAACTTTGGCCTCCCTCCCTTCTCTTCCCACCAGCTACGGGGGCCCCCTGCCCCTGAGGTGAGGAGGCAAAGAGAAGGCAGAGAACAGAGGCTTGAAACCCTCCCCTCCTGCCCACCCGCCTGCCTTGAGTTCGTGCGGGGGGAGGGCAAAGGGTGACAAGAAACTTGAAAAGTGTTCCAGGGAGTGGAGCCGCCGCCGGGAAGGGGTTCGGAGAGTGGGAAGCGGGGTGCATTTTCCAGAGGCTGATTGGCAGGTTGGGGATGGCTGCCAGCGCTGCCCCCACAGACGTCCAGCCGGGAGCTCCCGGAGAAAACCATGCCCTCCGCCGCGATGGACTCGGGGAGCCTCCAGGAAAGGTGGGAATGGCATGATTTTTTTTTTCTCTCCCCCACACTGAGCCTCTCCCCTCCATTCTCTCTTCTAGATCAAGAGTTAGATTTCTTTTTTCTTAAGTTATCGCAATTCGAACCCACTATTTCAAGGGAAATGTGCGCTATCACTGCGTGTGAGTGAGCGAGTGCATGTGCGTGCGGGTGCGCGGGGCTGGTCTGGGTGTTCCGTATCTCCTTCCCAATCCCCCGCGTAACCAGCCAGCCGCGGCTCCCGTCCCTCCTCCCGTATCCTCGCCGCCGGCCCCGCTCGGTTCCGCTGCGCCCGGGCCCGGCTCGCCCAGCCGCGCGCTCTCCCCGCCATTGGATCCCCCAACGGCGCCCCGATCGCCCCCCGCGTTCCCGGCGCCTCGCCGGCGCCCGAACGCGCGGCCCGCGCTGCCCCCGGGCTCCGGCGGACGCTGCCCTTGTCGCCCGCAAGTACTCACCTAAAAAGAAGAAGAGGCAGAAGGCGTTTGCCAAGATCATGTTAAATAAATCCCACAGTTTTTCTGTCTTTCTCCCTCGGATTAAAAAAATAACGACAATAATAATAACCAAGCAGTGATAATCAGCCCCAAATCCAGTGCGGAGATCCCTGCTGGTCCACCCGATAAAGATCCTGAGTCCTGCGATTCTCGCCACTGGCTGGAGGGGGTGGAGGGATGGAGGGCGGCGGGCCGCCTCTCGACGCCCCCCTTGCCCACTAAAATCAAATACACACGTATCTGTGTGTATATCTGCTTTCCAAGCCGACAGCCGGTCCTCAGGTCTGCCCTCCCCTCGGCTCGTCCGGGAAGGCGCGAGTCCCCGCGGGTCCGATTCCCCTGCGCTCCCCGGGAGGGGTCTGGGGAGGTGGGGAGAGGCGACCTGAGAGTGAAGGGCTGGAAGGAAGCGGCGAGGGTGGGGGTCAGAATAAAACGCAAATAGGGAAGAAATCCACCGACGGACGTAAGCGCCTAGGAACAATCCAGTGGGAGCTTCGAGGACGAGAGCCCGGAGTCTCTTCTTTGGCACAAGCCGAAGGAAAGATTCAAAAAAATCTTCTCCCGCTAACCCTTGATCGTGTCACTTTTTTCTAATGGAATTCCAGCGACCGTGTGTCTCTGCGTATGTGTGTCTTTCTCTCTCCCTGCCTCTCCTCTCCCCGGCTCTCGCTCTTTGCTCCCGCTCTCCCCGGCTCTCCCTCGCTCTCTCCTCCCTCCCCCTTCTCCCTCTCCCTGCTCCTCCCTCCGCCCGCCCCCTTCCCCCTTCGCGGCTCCCTCGCCGCGGCTCTCGCGCCCGCGCCCCTCTCCTCCGCCCGGGGCTCGGCGCTTGGGCTCCCAGGCGCTGGCGGCGCGGGGCGCGGGCGCGCGGCGGAGCAGCGATACTCTGCAGCGGCGGCGGCGACACAGCGGTGGCGCCGGAGAACGCGGGCCGAGAGCAGAGCTCCGCCGCTGGCTGCCTCTGCTCTGCCGCCCGCCCTTCCCCAGATTGACCTGCAGCCTTGGCCGGCAAAAGCTCCGGCTCCAACCCCAACCCAGCGAAGCCTCTGCACCGTCCTCCTTTTCACGCCGCGCGCCACTCCTCACCCCCTCCCCGCCGGGGGGGTGGGGCGGGCTGCGCCCTCTAACGCCCCCAGCCCCCGCCCCCGCGCCCCGGCAGCCGGTCCGGGAGGCCTGGGGAGGCTTGGCGGAGGGCCGAGGACGTGGAGTCCCGGGTCCCGGAACCATCCCGGGGGCGTGGGGGGAAGGGCTGTAGAAAGACCCCGGTTTGGTGGCCGAGATTCTAGGGAGGAGGGGGGCTGCACCCTCTGCGGACAGATGCGTCCTTCGGCCAGGGAGCGGAGGCAGTGTCTCCCCGAAAGCTCAAGGGAAAAGAAGGACCCCTTCTGACGCCAGCCCTCAGCGTCCCCCCGCACCTGCCTGCCCGGGTCAAGCCCCGCGTACGCAGACACGTGTGCTCTCCACGCGGAGTTCGAGAACTTTCCCCGCAGGCCCGCGGCGCGCTCGCCCCCCGCACGGCCCAGCGTCGCAGCCCTTGGAGACTCCCCTTCCCCACTTGTCGCCCTTCCCCTGGTGCGGGAAGGAGACAGCCGAGCCCGGGCGCCCTGACAGCCTTTTTGGAGGCCGGCGAACCTCCCCGAACCGCGCAGGAAGGATGGGTTAGGGGGGGCTAGCACCCCACGCCGGCGGGAGCGCCCGGGACCGACCCGAGCAGAGGATCCGCGCCAAGCT
Organism: Catagonus wagneri; assembly: GCA_004024745.2. Classification (NCBI taxonomy): domain Eukaryota; kingdom Metazoa; phylum Chordata; class Mammalia; order Artiodactyla; family Tayassuidae; genus Catagonus; species Catagonus wagneri. The sequence continues at coordinate 15,974,333 of PVHT021183556.1, read as the reverse complement.
CCGCTCTCGGCGGCGGGCTAGGCTCCGGGGAGTTCTCCGGTGGCAGCCGGCAGCTCCCCGTTTCCGAGGCTCTGGGCGGGTCCCCTCCCCCATCCGGGGAGGGGGCGATTGATCCATCTGTCCACGGGCCGGGCTCACCGGCATGCTTTGGTCACCGAATTTATAGTAAACGCCCAGAAGCACCAAAAAGGAAGCGTCTGGCTGCGAAAGGGCTAAAGAAGAGGTGAGGTTGCGGACATGTTCCGGCAAGAGGCGGCGAGGGGGTGGGCTGTGGACACGCGCAGGCACACCCACGCACACCAGTTTCACGCTCCCACCTCACACATCCTCAGCTGCGTTAGAGCTGCCCCGCATCCCTCGGCTCCCGCGCACACATGCCTGCACGCAGCTCCGCGCGCGCACCCCTGTGCTGGGTGGGGTACACACGCAGTGCCTCCCTCCTAAACTTTCCGTGCTACCCAAAACCGGATCTGAGCTGGATAAGGTGTATTTGGTAGTGGCTTTTAAGATGGATTTTTAAATGAACCAGACTCTGGGAAAGAGTAAATGCTGGAAAGGGACCTGGGCGTGAAGGGAGGGGTCACTTACAAAACCGGCAGCCTTCGCTAGTGGAAAAAGCTAGAGGGAGCAACTTCCGTCTTGCGGATTTCGGCGGGAACGCGGCTTTTCCAGCCTTGGAAGCTCAGAGCTGAGGGTCCCCTCCCAGTGCTTCACGTTCGGCCCGTCCCGGGGACAGCGGCCCTGGCTCTATCCTGTCCCCCTTGCCACTGAGTGGTGCCAGCTTGGAGGCACAGCCCTAGTGGGTCCTAGAGGACCTGGGCTGGGAAGGTTTGGGGATTGCAGCTGGGGAAAGTCGCTTTGGGGCTGCCCTCCCTGTCATTCCTCCCTGACTCTCCAGTTCTAAGAAATGCCTTCACATCTGGCAGTGTTCCCTTCTTTCTGAAAGCTGGGGGACTTAAGGAACCGGCTCAGGAAGAGTTCAGATTAAAGGAGATGAAAACCTGGTAGGCATTGTACTGCCAGGTTGTCCTGGAACAGAGGACAGCGAGGTTGAGAGCCTGGTGTAAGTAAACTTTCTCCCTTTTCTAGGACCTTCTGGTTGCTCCAGTGTCCTCGGTCACCCCCACATTTGGGTATCCCACCTCAGTTTTTCCCTCTCCCTAGGGCTCTCTGTCCAGGCTCCAAAATTGCTGCTTGGCATATTTCCCTCCCTCTCCCACTGCCAGAAAAAAAAAAAATTTAACTCTCTTTTAATCCTAGATGGATGTAAGAAGGAAAATTCTCTGAAGCGTGTATGGAGTTTTGTTGAGAAAGCAAGGATGGACGTTCAGGGGTAGCACCCACTTATTTCCCATAATGGGGGGGGGGATCTAGTAGCAGGAGGACTTCAGGGACTCTGGGTCACAAGGACAGTGGACAATATCAACCAGACCAACATTCGGCTTCATGTGGCTGTGGGGCCCTCTGATGTTGGGCCCCATCTTCTCTCCTTTCTATACAAGCGTCTCCCACTACATCTCTGCTTTCTGCTGCCCCTTCCCTCACCCTGAGCTGCCATTAGATATGGCAGCGTCCAAGCATCCCCCTGGGATTGCCCGAGCACCTCTTGCATGTGGGCACCCCTGCCTCGTGCCAGGGTCTGTAGCGGAAACACAGATGGACAGGTACTAGCCATAGGCAGTTTAATCTCTCTAGCCTCAGTTACCTCATCTGTAAAGTGGGGATTTTAAATCCTTGTAGAGATGAGATGCTACCCACGGAGCGGCTAGTCAGATCCCTGGCTCTTAGAAAGCTGTTGATCAAATGTCACCTCTTCCCTCCAGGATGCAGAAGATAAGGAACCTATGACAAGGCATAAAAACCTAAGAGGCAAGTGAGAAGCAGAGATAAAAGGCTGTGGGGTTCAAGGGAAGGAGAAACAACTTTGTTAGAAGGTCAGGGGCAGGAGATCTTGCAAGAGGGAAGTCACAGAGAAAGCGGTGACTCTCCAGAGGTGTGAACAGATGCCCTCAGGTTCAGGAATACACGTCCACACACCCTGGGGGACTGTAGGCATCATCATCGGCTTCAACACGTCCCAGCCGCTCCGGAGCCTCCTGCCCACCCAAGACGGCCCCCCTGACATCACAGATCCGGGAGTTACAACGTGCAGGGAAGGGAAAGAGGTCACTTGGACCGTTAGTTTCTTCCCCTTCCCTCATCTCTCTAGGCCTGCTCGCCCCGGCGGACCGGATTCTCTGGAGGGCGAGAGCAGCAGGGCAGCAGGACCAGCGCAAGTGGGGAGGGTGGCAGGCCCACCGCAGGATGCGCGCATGTGCAAACGCATGCGATGAGCCACGCGGCGCCCCTGACTGGACTTGTGTTACTCCCAGTAGAATCTTACCTCTTCTTCTCCTTCTGTGGAGCAAAGAAGGCTGAGAGCGCTCTTACCCCCAGAGACAACAAAATCCAACCAGGAATCAAAAGGAGGTGCCAGCTGAGATGTGTCAGAAACCGCAGAGCTGGCAAGCGGAGGTGCCCTCAGCCATGGCACAGGCAGGACTGCCCCTGCTGTGGAAGCTCACACAGGTGGCGTTGGGTCCCGAACCCATGGAAAGATGTGAGCGACCAAAGGCACGCTGGGGCCAGGGGAGAGAAAGGAAGGGTTAGGACCCGTGGATTTCAGGAGAACTAGCAGTGGGAGGGAAGATTCGAGCTGGACCTAAAAAGATGGCAGAATTTTGCTGAACACGGAGGACGGCGCGCTGGAGAGGGAACAGCATAGGCAAAGCACGTTCAAGCAAAGAAAGGTTCAAGGAACAGTCCACGAGTTGGGAGGATCCAAGGGCACAGGTGGGGAGGGGCCTGGCAGAGATCTAGAAGCTCCCACTGGGATGCAGGGTGGAGGATAAGCATTGAAGGGATCGCCCTTGCTCCCCTCGGAGCCACTGAAGGTTTCTTGAGTGGCCCAGTGGCATAAGAATGGTGTTTTAGAAGATTGATCTGACAACTCCGAGAACGATGGAGACAAGGGACCTGTTAGGAGGCAGTTTTAACAGTCTCAGTCTGATATAATGAGGGACAGAAACAGGAAGTGCTGGTAGGTGGGGACAGGAGGAGGGGGTTGTCAGAGGCTCAGTAAAGTTGAATCAGCAAGATGTGACAGACTCAACACTGGTCAGGGAGGAGAATTAATTTCTACTCAGACAGTGACCAGGCCAGGGGCAAGTGACCGGCCCTGACTTCTCAGACGTTGTCATCAGAAAAAATAATTAAGGTAGCCAACTTTATGGCAAGATACATGTTGACATTCCTTTAATTTTTTTTTTTTTCAGGGCTGCACCCCTGGCATATGGAGGTTGCCAGGCTTGGGGTCGAATCAGAGCTGCAACTGCCGGCCTAAGCCACAGCCGCAGCAACACAGGATCCGAGCCTCTCTGTGACCTACACCATAGCTCACGGTAACACTGGATCCTTAACCTAGCGATCATGGCCAGAGATGGAACCCGCGTCCTCATGGATACTAGTTGGGTTTGTTACCACTGAGCCATGATGGGAACTCTAATATTCCTTTAATTTTTATAATAACTCTGTGGGGTAAGTTACTATTGATGACCCCAATTTATAGCTGAGACAACAAAGGCCAAAAAAGGTGATTTAACTTGCCTAAAATCATATTTTAAGTGGCAGAACCAGGATTCGATCTCTGGCCATTGGGATGCAGGGTCTTACCCTGGTAACCTCTGTGCCCTGAATAAATAAGCAGAGTGACATCTCTCCAGGCTATAAATTTTCACGTCCCAATTCCGAGCATCTTAAATACACCTTTCTCTCCCTGCCCTCTCCAGCCACAGGGTGATGAGATCATGAAAACTAAAAATCTTTTTTTTTTCACCCGGAGCATATGGAAGTTCCTGGGCCAGGGATCGAATCCAAGCTGTATCTGCGACCTTATCTACAGCTTCAGCGATGCTAGGTCCTTAACCCATTGCGTCAGGCCAGGGTTCAAACCAGCAATGCCACAGAAACGAGCCGGATCGTTAAACCCACTGTGCCACATCAGGAACTCCTGACATTTTTTTGTATATTTCCTGTGGCTTTGTCTGGCTCACTCCTTGGAGTTCAAGTCTAAAGCCTAGAAAGGATCCCGTCTTACTATGACGCACGCCATAGTGTCCTGCTAAGTGCCCTGGGCCTAGGTCATGGTCATCCATGAGCTTTCCCAGCCCTCTTCCAGCCTCCTTCTCCCTCCTAACGACAAGCTGACCGTCACTGCCTCCCCACAGGGCCCCTTCACATCCCCGAGGCCCAGCCTGGCCGGAGTGAACTAGTCTGGAAGTGGAGACCAGCAGGGATTTAACTAAACCTACTGATGCCCAGAGTGCACAAGGCTGCTGGGGCGGGGTGGGTGGGACCGGGTTTGGAGGGAAGAAATGCACACCGCACTCAGGGGCATTGATTTCTCTAATTGATTTCGGTCAGGGTTGCCGTGCTTCATGGTTCTCTTTAGAGGTAGGCACCGGCGAGAGGTGGGAACCTGGCTTTACTTAGCTTCTCCCCAGAGCCTCAGAGACCTCTCTGCAGCCCCACCTGTGCCAGGGAGCCCCCCTCCCCCCAGCCCCCGGGGTAGCCCATTAGAAGGGGGAGAAGCTGCTGCTACAGCAGACGTGCAGGAATGCAGACAGGAGTTACTCCGGCAGGAAGCTATCAGTACCACCTTCTGCAGCTGTAGCACCTCAGTTTCACAACTTCTTTCTCCCTGACCTTGAAGCCCTTGCACCATCCTTTCTCCCTTTGCGGGGAAGGCGGGGCTGAAGCAGCTGCCCTTCCAAGGGAACAAACTCAGGCTTGAAGACGGTCCCTGACGCGGCCCAGGTTGTGATGCAGCCAGCAAGTGGAGGAGCCAGGACCGGAAAACAGGTCCTCCCACGCCCTGGGCAAGTGCGCTTTCACCTTCTCCCAGAGAAACCGAGCATCCAGCCAACCAGGGCTCCAGGCCTCTTGCTGCTCTCTCCCACACGCGAGACGGTGGGGGAAGGGGAGAAGGCACCCAGCGATTTCTGGCACTTCGTTTCATCCGGGACAGGTCTGGGGAAGGGCTGCTTCTCTAATCTCCTCTCCCACCAGAAATGCCAGGTGTCCTGAGAAAACTGAAACCCCGCACCTCCCCTGCCTCCCTTCACGCTCCCCAGTGGCAGCAGGAGCTGAGCTGGGAAGTGGCCCTTCTGGTGAGCTCTGTCACTTTAAAATATCCCACCTGCCACTGTGAGCCTCCTCCCCACTGGCCCTGGCCACACACGCTCTGTCCAGGCTGGCACCATCCCGGCCACGCCCCAGCGTTGTCCTGGTGCCAGCACGGCACTTGGCAGACCCCAGCTGCCAGAAACCACCCCACAGCCTCTCCCCTGAGCACTCGCGCACCACCACCACCACCACCCACCCCCGCCCCCAGCCACCAGCTCTCAGGTGCTGGTGATCTGCCAGGTTACCCAAGGTCAGAGGCAGAATCCAGGGAGAGGGGCACTGATGGCTTCTGCCAAGCTGCGGGGAGCCGCCTCTTGCTGCCTAGAGCCCCCCGGGAGAGCTCTCAGCCCCAGTTGCTCCCCGCAGGGACCATGTCTTTATTTAGCTAAGCCTGGCAAGGTGGGTGGAGCATCAAAGCTGGACTGTCACTTGAAGGACCCAGCTCCATCTCCAGAGACTGGAAGGCAACTTGGACAAAACATGGGGACCAGAATGTCCCTCTCTGAGCAGACATGCCTTCCCCGGACCCAGCAGCAGGCCTACCTCCCTCACCCCACCTCTTGCCCTGGGAACGTCTTTTCCCATCATCCAGAATGTTCTCTCTTTACCCCTTCTGCCCCCATGGACCAGTGCTTTCCTGCTACTCTGTCTCTCGCGCTGCTCCCAGGGGGAGGGGTGATGCTGAACCGGAAAGAATGAATTCCAACCATCATCAGCCCTCAGGCGCTTAGGGAACCTTTCATGACAACAATAATGAACGGCCAACAAGTCCATAGCACTCAACAACTCACAAAACCTTTTTCTATAAATTCATCTCTCTTAGGCCTCAGGGACAGCCTCGGAGGTGGGCGTTTTTCAGACGAGGAAACCCGAAGTCAAGGCACCAAGTGACTTGTCTGTGCTCACCGTCAGTGAGTGGCTGACCTAGGACTTGAACTCAGTCCTGATGGATTTCAAACGCCCCGTCTGGGAAGTGGCCCTTGCTTAAACACGTCAGTAAAATCAAAGAAAAATAAGATACTTTGGGAGTTCCTGCTGTGCTGCAGGGGGTTAAGGATCGTCCTGACGAATTTCAAACTCCCTGTTTGGGAGGCGGCCTTTGCTTACACACGTCAGTAAAATCAAATAAAAATAAAATACTTTTAGGAGTTTCTGCTGTGGCGCAGAGAGTTATGGGTCCAGCTGTGCTGCAGGTGTGGCACAGGTCACAGCTGCAGCTGGGATTCAATCCCTGGCCCAGGAACTTCCATATGCCACGGGTGTGGCCTAAACAAAATAAAGTATCTTTTAATAATGAAAACTAAGACAAGTTCATACAAACACTCCCCAAGACAGGGTGCTTTGAGAGCCCCCATTCTCTGGTTCCAAACAGCTTGGATAATGGTGTTGTTCCTTCGCCTCCTCGTGACTCCACCTCCACAAGGATGGGAGGTGTGAGGGAGTGTTCTAGAAATTCCCTTTGACTGTACATGCCCTGGAACAGCAAGCGGCTGGCAGCAGGCCTGTGGGGGTGCTGTTGGCCCTCAGCAGAGTGGGCCGAGGCTGCTCCCATCAAAGCCACCCCATGTGGTCCCCAGCCCCAGCCCACAGCCCACAGTCCTCGATCGCCTGGAAAGCAGGCTCTGGAATGGGCCCCTCCCAGTGGTCCTCCCTATTCCACAGCGGCCGAGCCCCTGCTCCTTGGAGAGGCCAGAGCTGGCTGCCCTAAAGGGCTGCCCTGCTGAGAGCAATGACAGCTCCAGGATCCTGCAGGCTTCTCGGCCCTGGGGTGGTCCCATTTCTCCATTTTCTTGCCACCTGGCTCCTGGGGCAACACTCGACTGGAATGAGGGTGTGATTAGTGTTCATGGTCCAGGTTTTTTGCTTTTTGGGCTTTTTCATTTTGTTTGTTTGGGGGGGTTGTTTTGTTTTGCTTTTTAAGGGTCAAACCCATGGTGTATGGAAGTTTCCAGGCTAGGGGTCAAATCGGAGCTACAGCTGCCGGCCTACACCGCAGCCACAGCAATATGGGATCCGAGGCAAGTTTGCGACCTACACCACAGCTCACAGTAAGGCCGAATCCGTAACCCACTGAGCAAGGCCAGGGATCAAACCCACATCCTCATGGATACTAGTTGGGTCATCACCACTGAGCCACAACGGAAACTCTCCAAGGTCCATTTTTAACCTGGGCGTGCTGACAGCCCAGGAAGGAGTTTGGTGCTGTTTGGAGGAGCAGCATCACACACAGAGTCAGCCCTCAGTAAGGATTTCCACTTTGGAAGAAAGAACAAAAGGAAGAGAAAGGAAGGATGAATTATGGCGTGAGCCAGCAAAGTGTCCTTGGGAGCCTCCAGCTCAGCCTCCCAGCTCCACAAGGGAGCTCAGAGCCCTGGGATGTGCTCCCCCACCCCGCCAGCACCACAAGAGAAAAGGAAGATCAAAGAAGACACTCAACTTGAGGTGGTGCTTGGAAGTGTATGCGGCTATGCTTTGTAGATGCAAGCAGCGCTCATTCTGTGTGGGGCTGGCCCACAGCCCAGGGCGATGTCAGGGACTGCCCTCCCCCACCTGCTTCTGGACGATGAGCAGCCCACACCCTGTGCACTGCTGGGACAGCTCTTGCTGCTCTAGTGACTTGGAGGTAAGGTAAAGAGGAACATTCCCATTTCACAGACGGGAAAAACAAGGCCTCCAGAGCTCAGCACCACCAGACTGTCAACAATGCCTGTTTCCTTGTCTATACTCATCAGAGACTCAAAGTTCTGGAGAGACAGGACCTATGGCATCTTCACCCCCATATCATTGGAGGTTGGCACAGTAAATGATTTTTTATTTTTTGGTCTTTTAAGGGCCACACCCATGGCATATGGAAGTTCCCAGGCTAGGGGTCAGATCGGAGCTACAGCTGCCGGCCTTCGCCACAGCCACAGCAACGCCAGATCTGAGCCATGTCTGCGACCTACACCACAGCTCACGGCAACGCCGGATCCTTAACCCACTGAGTGAGGCCAGGGATCGAAACTGTGTCCTCGTGGATACAGTTGGATTCGTTTCTGCTGAGCAACAATGGGAACTCCGTAAGTGCTTGTTGAGTGAATGAATGAGCCAATGACGCCTCTTACCTGACATAACCTTAGTATGGCGACTAGGGCCAGGATGGCTGACCTGGTTCAAAGCCTTTATTCCCTGTCCCTGGGCTCACCGGGGTGAATGACCTGTACATAAATGCTTTGTTTTCCTCCTATTCGGTTCTTTTCAAGAAAAATTAATAAATCAGACGGAAGGATTTCTCTTTCTCTCTTTTTTTTTAACCATTCTTTTCATTTAAACCAGATTGGCTTATCCTCTTCGCTTTAAAGTCTAATTCTGCCAAGACTTAGTAGAGTGACGGAAGTCAGACTCGATAGAATCCCTGATCCCCCAATGAACGGCCTCTATCCCACTCGACAGCATGTGATTCTCCCACTCCCACCATCTGTCCAGCGGCCCCAGTAAGTGTTCAGTCTGCGGATGAAAGCGTGGATCTCTCCCAGCCCCATGAAGTGCGGGGCGGAGGCACAGCCCACAGAGAATAGACCCTAGCCCGGGGAACACGGGGCTCCCCCGGGAAGGAGTTTCTGGGAACAGAGGAAAGAGCAGAGCTGGGCTCACGCCCTCCCACAGGCGGTCAGCGCCCCGGTCAGCCCCACCCCCTGGTGTCCCACTGCAGGGGGACCCCTCATGAGGAAGCCCAGTGCCCAGGCTCGCCTTTCACCGGACCCAACTGGTTTCCCACTTCCTTTCGGCCAGCTGCCACTTTGGAAGGCAGTCTGATAACCCACCCTAAGCCGAGCCATAATTTATGTGTGTGTGTTAAGACTTGCCAGGCTGGAGTTCCCGTCCTGGCTCAGTGGTTAACGAACCTGACCAGCAACAGTGAGGACCAGGGCTCCATCCCTGGCCTTGCTCAGTGGGTTAAGGATGTGGCATCGTGTGAGCTGTGGTGTAGGTTGCAGACGCGGCTCGGATCCCGCGTTGCCGTGGCTGTGGCATAGGCCGGCGGCTACAGCTCCGAGTCAACCCCCAGCCTGGGAACCCCCATATGCCACTGGTGCAGCCCTAAAACAAAAAAGAAAAAAAAAAAGACTTGCCAGTGTGTCTTTGCATTTTCTAGAACTAGTAAAACCGATAATGATCTTTTTTTTGTAATCAATCTCAATCAATCACTGAATTCTTCAATACCTTCTTGGTACTCCTCCCTGACGCATATGCACTTTAAAGAAACATGAACAGAGAGATGGGCCTTAATGTGAGGTAATAGCTCTCTAACAGTAGAAATCAGTCTCCAGGAGAGATTCAAACGAGATCTGATCCGAGAAGGCTAATCTGCATCTGCGGCATTTTCGGCCACTCCCCTCTGCTAACTGAGGCAGATGCTGTTAATCGATCGCAGCTAAGACTTCTCAGAGCAGCATGCCAGCAGCCACAACCAGTCACTCGGGTCGTTACACAAGTTCATCTAATCCACTGGCAAGTGCGGCTTGAATTCTGAATGCTCTCTGGTTCTGAGCCCTGGGGTTCAGGGCGGTACCTGCGAGTTGCTTCCTCCACGCTTCTAATCACATCGTGGGCTGACCCCATATATGCCCGGCCATGCCAGCAGTGCCCCACGAGACTGTTCAAAGACTTTTCAAAAGAGAGAGACCTTCCCACCCCCTGAGGAGGACAGGGAAGGGGTGTGTTGGAGCAAGCCTACGATGCCAAGAAAAATGATCGGCCCCTGCTGAAATCTGATGACTAATTAAAACCAGTCCCTGCAGGACTTCCTATTGTGGCTCAGCTCAGCAGGTTAAGACATAGTGTCCATGAGGATGTAGGTTTGATCCCGGCCTCGCTCAGTGGGTTAAAGATCCAGCATTGCTGCAACCTGCTGTGTAGGTCATAGATGTGGCTCTGATCCCGTGTTGCTGTGACTGTGACGTAGGGCAGGAGCTGCAGCCCCAATTCAGCCCCTAGCTGGGAACCACCACGGATGTGACCATAAAAAGAAAACAAAAATTTAAATTTTAAAAAATAATGAAACTTATTTCTGCTGTGGAAGGGATCCCACCTCCCTTCAGCCCTGAGGGAGGGGACACTTCCTCCCAGGCTGCTGCTCTCAGCCCCTGGCGGGCCACCACTCCCAGAAGCTCCATCTCTCTCTTTGCTCCTGGGGTCTGACTCAGGCCGTGAGAATACGAGAAAGGAGCCAGGAAGCGGGGAGGCCACAGGGCACAGCTGATATCCTGCCTGTGATGAGAGTTCAGGAGTGCTTCAGTGGGCCGCACAAGTGCCGCGGCAAGCAGCTCCCCCAGCCGCAGGGCAGGAGACAGACACCACGTGGGCCCCAGGGACCACGAGCAGCCGGAGGGCACGCGTTCCCCACCCCACACACCTCAGCACAGACCTCTGCCTTCAGAGTTCAAGTGGGAGTTTCCGTCCCTGCCTCCCCTCACCCGCTTCCTCCTGCGCTTTTGTTCCAGGGGACTCTGTCTGGAGCACCTGCTGCGGAGGGTGCAGCAGACAAGGCCCCTCCCCCGGGGAAGCCCCGCCCAGTCCTCTCAACAAACCACCTTGGTCCAGCCGTCCCCTCTCCAGCTGGGACCCTCTCCAGCTGGGACGCCACCACTGGGAGGGCCTCCCCACTGGGCTTGGGAAATAGGGAATGCAGAAGTAGCGGAATGCCTTACAAAGCACGCTGGCCCATATGATGTCGTTTGACCCTCAAAAGTCCTTCTGCACACGCAGGCTGGGAGGGGCAGGTCAGGCTCTCCAGGCAGAAGGTGGGGCTCCCCTAGGCTCTACCACTTACCAGCCGGGTGACCTTGAAGAAGTCCTTTAACCTCGATGCACCTCCAGATGGGGACAGTAGGCCTACCTGCCTACCTCACAGGTTGATGACTGGTGGTTCGTCAGCCGTCATTAAAGCACCGACTGCAATAGACACAGACACACTAGATCAATGAGGCACCATTTCTGTCTTAGATAAGATGGTATCGTAGAGCTTCCAGCCTGGCTGGGGGAGGCAGACGAACAGCAAATAACTGCAACAGAGTCTGAAGCTGTGGTGTGGAATTAGGGTAGAGTGGGGAGAGGGACTGACTGAAAACTGGGTATGTATAGAAATGGGGATTTTAGAGCTGTCATTGCATAAAGAAATAACACTAAGCTCTTACCAGGGGGCATTCCCATATATGTAATTGTTCCAAAGATCAAAAAAGCTGATAAGTGTGAGCCTGTTCTGTAATAAACTAGAAAGCTATCCAGTGTGAGGTATTTGTTACACTGTCAATGTAAAATGTCAGACCTCAGCCAGCCAGGATGAGTTGTATCGGTTAAGTGAGGCTATGCTACAGTGAAAAACTGCAGTCTCGCGGGGTTACAGCACCAAGGCTTGTTTCTTCCTCTGGCAACATCGTCAGTGTGGGTTGGAAGGGGACTCTGCTCCACACAGTCACACAGGGATCCAAGCTGACTGATGGGCTGTCATCCTTCATCTCCTGGAATGCAAGTCTGGGAGAAGAGAGAGCTGGTGTGTAGACAGCCAGTCAGAGTGGCAGGTGTCACTTTCACCCACAACCTATCGGCCAGGACCAGCTACATGGTCCTGTCGAACAGCACTGGGATTCGTGGATGTGTGGGAAGACACAGGATGCCTGATGGGCATCAATGTCTTTATCGCAGGGGCCAAAGTAAAACGCTCTGCCTCCTATAAAACTTGGCTGATTGGCTAATAAAATAATCCCTTAGGGAACTCTGTATGTGGTCCCCCCAGGGCCCAGCAGTCTCGAGGGCATAAGATTGGACCTGAAGTCTTCAGAGTGACTGGTCATAGCAGAGAACTAAGGGACAACCACAAGATCCAAGGTATGTCTGTGACTCAGCTGTGCTCAGAGTTAAAACAATAATCATCATAGTCAACATTTATTGAGCACTTACTCTGCATTAAGTCCATAGCACCTGTGTTGTTTCACTTAAGACTCGCAATCACCCAGGGAGGTAAAGGGTACTGTTAGCCCCAGCTGATGGATCGAGATAATAGAGAAGTCCCAGGTTCTTCACGTTCTTCAGTGAGTAAGATAACAGAGCAAGAAGTTGAATGCAAGAACTACCCTGCCTCCAAAAACCGTTCACTTAACCACCAAGCTATCCTACTTCCCCCTGCAGTCCCAAGATCCGTTCTCCCTGGCAATATGACCTCAGGTAAGTCACTTCACCGTCCTGGACCTCGGCTTTCTCATCTGCAAAATGAGAGTAATAGAAAGACCTATCTCATAGGACTGTTGAAGGAATCAAAAGATTATCTCTTTGAGTTCCCGTTGTGGCTCAAAGGAAACAAATCCGACTAGCATCCATGACGATGCAGGTTCGATCCCTGTCCTCGCTCAGTGGATTAAGGACCTGGCTTTGCCGTGAGCTGTGGTGTAGGTAGCAGGCACAGCTCAGATCTGGTGTTGCTATGGCTGTGGTGTAGGCCGGCAGCTGTAGCTCCAATTCTACCCTAGCCTGGGAACTTCATATGCTGCGGGTGTGGCCCTAAAAAAAAAGGGGGGGGGAAAGAAAGAAAAGAAAAGAAGATTATTTCTTAATTATCTTATCAGAAAGAGATTTTGTCAACTATACATTTCTCTGCTGTTACGGAACCCAAAAATTAGCTGTGGATTAGACCACCCCTAGGGGCAAGACAAGAGTCTGGAGAAATATCACACCTGCTGGATGGGGGACAAAGTAGGACAGGTCCCCTATTCCCTGAGGAGTCTGGCTGACACACTTGAAACAGCCCCAGCCAATCAGCCAAGTACAACTAGGGTGGAGACCTGCCTTGCCTCTTCCTCGGGCCCCACGCTCCCTTTGGCAACTCTGCCACAGCTTTCTTACTTGTTTATTTTTCCTGCAGAGGTTTTGGCAGTATTTCTCCCAAGCGGGACAGCTACATCAATAAGTCCCATTGCATCATGAGCGTGACTGAAAAGCAGAGTGTCCGGCTTGCTGGCTGGGGCTTCTGGTCTAGCGCACAAGGCACTGTTTTTCACACATACACACACACACACACACACACACACACACACACACCCCTCCAACTTCACACCCTGGCCCCTTCTGCTCTCCCCCAAGCTTTCCCCTTCCTCGGGCCTCTAATTCTATTCCGCCCCACAGCCCCTGCTCCAACCGGCCCGGTTCACACATCCATCCCCCCAAGCGCCAACCCCAGACCCTTCCCCAGCCCTGAGACTTTCGTCAAGACATTTCCACCACCTAGAATATCCTCCTACAATCTCTGCCTGTCAGATCCTCCCCAGATACACTCAAAAGCGTCAACAGCGGCTCTCTCTAGCTGATGAGATTACAGATTCTGCTTCTTTCCAATTTCCTCTATTCGGAGATCTGGGGGGACGAGCACGTGTTATTTTCACGATCGATCGGGAAAACACGATGAAGTCACGCTTCAAGTCCCTGCCCTCCTGCAAGGTGCCCCCTCGCACCCAGGTGTCTTTCTCCTCTGAAATCCCAGCGCTCTCAGCTCGATCACAAATTGCTTTGTACTCCAGTTAGTTTGCGCGTGTGAACGTCCGATGTCCACAACCAAATCCTAACCGCCGTGAAGGCAGTGACACATCATACACACCTGCCTGCCCCTGCATAACTCTTTCCATGCATCAGCGCTCCAGGCACATCCTCAGCAGTGAATGTAAGAGTCGCAGCAATGGCTGGGGTGTACCTTACACTGGCTTGGGGGCTGGGGGAGTAGAGTCAAAGTCAGAATGAGTTTATTTAAACCACTGGCCTGCATCCATGCAGACTTTGACACAAAATTTGCCCACTGATGGGGTTTTCTTACTCCTCTCACATGAGCAGCCAAACGAAGCCCTAGAGAGGAAAAGCGGTCTGGCCCCAGAGTCTAGAACCCACATCTCCTGTCGCCCAGCCCTTGCCTTAACCACGAAACCACAGCTGCCACTCCAAGATCTTATTAATAGCCGTTTCCCGCCCCCCTCCTCCGGTCAGTGGCTGGACATGGCTTGCCAGGTTAATAATTTGTTCATTAGGCGCCTAATGAATTACTTGTTAATTGCTAACTTGATGAACGGCCAGCAGTCCCCATCTGCCTGGAGAAATGGCAGCAAATCACCACGAAAGGGCCAGCCAGCCATGCTCTGGTCCCTGGAGAGCAGATTTCTGCCTGAGGGAGGTGGCCGTACTTCCCAGGGGAGAAGCCTGTCCTTGCCAGTCGCCTGGAGCAAGAAGTCCCCAGAGGGTGGTACCTTCCGGGTAAGCTGGCACAACAGGCACCTCTTGCTGGACCTAGAAGCTCCCTACAAATATCCAGGGCTGCCCAGGTCTCTATCTCCCAATCTTTCAAGACCTGCTCCACAAAATTTCCCTAATGATTTTCTCATATTTTCATTTTCTCTGAATTTCCACCACTTGAAGTCAGCCCTATTCGATTTTTTCCCCACTTTTTAGGGCCACACCTGCAGCACATGGAGGTTCCCAGGCTAGGGGTCGAACTGGAGCTGCAGCATGGCCAGACCCAAGTCAAGTCTGTGACCTACACCCCAGCTTTTGGCAACGCTGGATCCTTAACCCACTAAGCAGGGCCAGGGATCCAACTCACACCCTCAAGGATGCTAGTCGGGTTTGTAACCCATTGAGCCACAATGGGAACTCCAGTCCTGTTCATAAACATCACATATATACATGTAATTATAGGCCGTCCTGTTTTCTCTGAGCGCCTGTCTTGTGTCCCCATCTCGAAGGCAGCTACAATATCCCTATTGGACTCCAAGCTTCCTGAGAGCCGAAAACATCTTTCTTGTTCATCCTTGTATCTCCTGTATCACATAGAGCCCAACTTCACAAGTATTTATTAAATTTATTATTCATACTTTCCTGTATAAAGCTGTACGGGTTTGCTAAGACTTCCATAATAAACTACCACAGACTGGGTGCCTTAAACCACAGAAATTCATTCTCTCACAATTCTGGCAGCCAGAGTTCGACCATCAAGACGTTGGCAGGTTTGGGTTCTCCTGAGGCCTCTCTCCTTGGCTTGCAGACGGCCGCCTTCTCACCGTGTGCTCACGTGGCCTTTCCTCTGTGTGTGTCTCTTTGTGCGCCCAGATTTCTCCTTCTAAGGACACCTTTAAGGCACTGGATTAGGGCCCCCATTGAACGCCTCATTTTAACTTAATTACCTCTTTGAAGACTTTATCTCCAAATACAGTCCCATGCTGGAACACTGAGGGTCAGGATTTCAACACAGGAATCTGGGGGTGGACACAGTTCAGCCCCTAACAGCATCCCTCCCTTCAATGCCCACCTCGGGGCCAAGGCAGGTATTAAGGAGTCCTTACACGCTTCAAAGTTGAGAGGCCTTCCGTTTTCTCCGCGGGAAGGGCTTATCTGGGCGGCCTGGGTTCCCAGGCCTGCTCAGATCCCAGAAAAACTCCATGGTGGAGTATTTAAGGCAAACCCTCTCGGTCATGTTGGCTCCCAAATCCTAATAGCTCTGTTCTTTTTGAAATCATTTTAGAGCAGCACTGAGTAGAGATGATGATTTTTCACATTTGCATAGCAATTTTTCTTATCAGAGCACGTTCTGGTTTTATCCTTCCAGCGCCGCTGTGAGGGAGGAAGACGAGGGTTAGGAAGTCCATCTTAAGGACAAAGAATTGAAATAACAAGGAATTAATCACTTTCCCAAATGGTGACTTTCAAGCCCAGGTCCCCTCCTAGGAACCCCTGTAGGGCCAGCCTCAGGCAGCTCCTTCTCTATGTCTGAGCACCCAGCCCGGGGCCTGGCACGGAGGGATTGCCCAAGGCATTAATGACAACGGAACTGCCCTTCGAGGCTCGACTCTGAGCAGCCAGAGACTGAAGAATCAGTGCTGGCCACCACCACCCACCCCTGCCCAAGCACCTTCGGGCGAAACCAGCTTGGAGAGCCGAGGACAGGGCCCGCTTTGGTGTCTGAGGTTCCCACGCCAGCCTGCTTTTCAGTGAAAGCCCTGAAGGCCAAGGTTAAATGGAAAATGAATCTGGGAAATTATCTATCATCACTTTTCACACTGCTCGCGGTGACGATCGGGAAAATGTGTTTACGGTACAATTGCAAAATGATTTCACGTAGTATTTATTTCCACCCTTTCTATTGCAGGTATTTTTAGAAGCTCCCTCAAATCCGTTGTGGAGGGAAGCAGCAGATGAATTTTTAAAATACGCTGTATCTCACTTCATTCTCAGAACAGAGCTTCAAAGTGGCTAAGAAGGATGTTCTACCCATTTGGCAGATGAGTAAAGCGAGGCAGAGAGAGGTCAAGTATTTGCCCAAAGTTGAATGAACAAGGAGCTGGGGGCCTGACTCACACTCTGCGTTGTTTCCTTGGCATTGCCGGACAGGCGTGGGAGGAACTCTGAGGAAGTGGACCGGGACGGGGACCCTCCCCAGGGCAGGAGCCAAAAAGAAAACTCTACACCAGCAGGTGCCAGATTCTGTCTGCAGACGTGTCATCTTCCTCAGACAGAGATTTTGAACACTTTGTATCTTAATGAATTCCACTGAGGTGCAAACTCCCAGCTCCCCACAGACCCTACTCCCCTTATTGCATCAATCCCCACTGCCCGTGATTATGTTCTCATGCTGATGCTAGTGGCTTTGAGTTTGCAACCCCCACTGGGTCTGTGAACGGCAGCCTTGCAGTGGGCTTCCTCTGGCAGCCCAGCTGATGATGGGATGGGAGCGATCTTTAGGTATGAAACAGGGCTCAGGGCTCAGAGGTGGGGAGAACAGTCAGTGCAAACCACATTCCCCCTTCTCCCAGCAACATAATTCTGCCAAGGTCAGGCAGACCCTGCACCAGGGGATGGGGTCTGGCGCCTTAAGCCCTCAGACACTGCTTTTCCTACAGTCTCGGGCAAAGCTGGACTACATTTTTAAGCCTCCTTGATCATCCTCCAAGACGCGGCATGAACTAGGCAGCAGAATAAACCAGCCACGGTCTCTCAGCAGTTCGGCCAACAAGGAGAAGCTGCAAGCCTCACGGTCTCCATCACAAACCAGTACAAGAAGCATATAGCTAATGACACCACAGTGCCACCGCTGCCTCGCTGCCAGCGTTCTTCTCTGATGAACACAGGGGCCCCAAACCCAAACAGGCCCCCCTCTGTCATGCATAGCCCTGGATTCCAGGAGTGGAAATGACCTGAAACATACAGCCCCTCCCAGCCCTCCTCACCAGGTCTGTCTGTCCCTGGCGCCTTCTTTCTCCTACCCCCCTAATTGGTCCGGAGCTCAGAGCTGCTCTTTGGTCTCCCAGACTGGTGTCGCCAACCTTTTAAGTTCTTCCCCTCACCAAGCAGAGTCCATCCTGAGCATCTGCTGCCAGCACAGACCACAGTCTGTGGCCACATGGTGCCAGCTCCTTGGCATGCTGAGGGTGCAAGAAGAACAGGCTCTAGGCAGGGCCAGGAGCATGGCAGGTCAGGCAGGATGAGGGGAAACGGGGTCATCAAAGGAGCGGTCACTCAGAGACCCAGCAGGACTGTGGCAGTGCCAAGGACCCGGGACGCCATCAGAAGAGTGGGCTGCGGGCACCCAATAGAGCCGATGGTGGTGGTGAGAATGTCAGCTACAGAGGCTGAGTTCTCAGGGACTCTGAGGCACAAAGAGGACGCAGCGCAGGACGAAGACTCTGGCTTCTGGGAAGAGGCCCCGAGAATGGGTGAGAGATGCACTCAGGCACACCTAGTTCTTCTTGTGCCCTGGGTACCAGTCTCGGTGGGACCGGGCAGCTCTCCCGGCAACCAGGCAACCCCCAGGGAAGAGGGAGACCTGGAAGCACTTGGTCCCTCCCAGGATGTCAGGGGAGGGGTTGCATTTCCATGGCCTTGCAGAAATTTTTGAAACTTCTATCTGTTCAGGAAAATCCATTTTCAAATCCCACTATCTCGGGAACAGGGCGGTGGCTGGCCTGGCCTCTTCCAGCCCCTAGGAGGGAGGCGGAACAGCATGCAGAGAGCAGGACAGACGCAAGCCTTCAAGCTGGACCGGGACAAAAGACGCGATCAGAAGCCACCAGGGCCCCTGTGGAGCGTCCTGCCGGGGGTACCCCTCCACTCTCTCCATCTCAGGCCCGTCCTCCGGGCCAGAGCTGGCCTCCCTCTGAGGCAGCCTCGCAGCTGGTCCACACCCCAGCCATTGCTGCGGGAGTCCCAGTGGAGGCTGGGAGCGGGGTTTCCCCTGGGGCTCTAACCCGTTCTAAATTCCCAAGCTAGGGGACCCTAACTTTCCACTTTTTCCAGCTCCCAGAGGACTTGAGGCGGGCGTCCCCAGGCTGGATCAGCCAGACAACTGAGTGCCCTCCTCAGGACGAGTCCCAAAGAATGTCTCCACTGACCAAACTCCACCCAACCTCATGGGCAGGGCCCACGGACCTGGCATCTGCCCAGTGCACTCGGGGTGCTGGCTGGGCTGGGGGAGCAGCCCCTTATATTCCCAGAGCCCCAGGCCTCTTGCCACAGGCTCATCAAATGCCAGGGACCCTGGGCTCCTCCACCCTGCCCCCGCCACTCCCACGGCCTAACAGCTCCATTCCAGGAATGAATGGGAATCCGCCGCCCTCCACCCCTAGGGCGCTGGAGGGCGCTCATTGCAGAATCCGCCTTAACCTTTTTGGTTTTAACTTTTTAAAACTGAACTAGAGAGTCCCAGGAAGTTGTAAAAAAATAGCACAGATGGGTCTTATAGACCCTTCATGCCATTTCCCCTCGCGGTTACAATTCACCCAATTCTGTTCCAATATCAACACCAGGAGACTGACTCAGTCCAACGCGGGAGTATAGCCCAGGGCCCTTTCTGCACAGGTGGCGATTCAGGCACCCACCATCAGCGACCGAGATACAGAACTGTCCTGATTCAGAGCTGTTCCTTCCCGTCCCTCCCACACCCTCCTCTCTACAACCTGCTTCCAATGACAGGTGCAAAACTTAGGTCCTGGGCAGGCTCTCACGAATGGTTTTCTTTGTTAAGTGTGTCCCTTCTGGGCTTTGCCCCACTGAGCTGGTGGTCTTTGGGAACCACCTCAGAGACTGGGCAGGCCCCAGCTGAGAAAAGGACTGGCCAGAGCAGGCTGGTCCGGGATGGAAGTGGCCCAAGGCATCGGGAGCCCAGCCTCGCTTGGATTCAGACAGTCCGCATGCCTGAGGCTGTGTGTCACAAACCAGTCGGGCCGGCTGGATCACTCCTGTCCCACTCTGCTCCGGGCCGCCTGCTGCCCTGGACAGGGTCTCTCACCACCCGGCCCACTCCCCCACAAAGCAGCTAGGGAAAGCGGCTGCTCTCTGCTGCCCCCATCAGGCAGTCGGCCACTCACACCGTCCTGGCCCCAGGATTTTAATTTGAAATTCTCCCTAGTCATGCTTCCCCATACTGTACCTACATAATTCATTTTTATTACCTAAATATAGGGCTTAATATTTGCCCCTGTTAAATTTCATCTTGTTTGTTTCAGGCATCATTTCAGCTTATCAGGATGTTTTCAAACCCTCGGCTATCTCTCTGGACCTCAATTATCCCTTCTAACTGTCATCTAAAAATTTAATAATCCTGCTCTCTGTGTCTTCACCCACGTCAGAGATGAAACCGTTGAATTGAACAGGGCTTAGAATAGAGTTCCATGGCACAATACTAGGAGCTCCCCTTCTAAACTGAGATTTGAACAATCCCCTTTAGCGAACAAATTTGCAGCAGCTTGTAGGTCCTCCCAAGTACAATGTCAACTGGACTTCATTTTTTTTCATGTACCCCATGGATATTTTTACACTGTCTGCTCTAAGGCTGACCAGCCCAAGTAGCTAAGCTTCTTCAGCTTCTAAGTATGAAATGGACGCACATTTCCTTTTGTACCCACATTTCCTTTTTATAACAGCTTTGAGTCTCCACTCACTTAACCAAGGGTCTGATGCCCAAATACTCCTGAGAGTTCCCAGAATTGCATACACTTATCTTATAATGCAGCCCTCTTCAGGGGCCACCTAGCTGGTCTACCTGCAGAGAAAGCTGAAACTCAGAGGCCACTTCCACTCCCTGGCCTTGTCACAGACATCTGCCTGACACTTGGGGGGCAAAGATGGCTTTCTAAGGTGACATGGAGGACGTCCAAACTGCCCAGGACCTAAGTTTTGCACCTGTCATTGGAAGCAGGCAACATTTCCCCAGACCCACCAGAGCTCTAGGTTAGCCCTGGGCCACTATGGGGCCCAGAGTGACCCCCCCACACCCCTGGTACTCATGGTCCCAGAGGCCTGAACCCCCCTTCTCTACTGGTAGGTTTCTACTTGTGGAGCCATGCTGTTCTTTCCTGCCTGCTGGGCTCACATCAGTGGGCATGGGGTCCCACTCCCCATCTCTGCTCCTGCGTATACAACCAGAGACCTAAGAGAGGGACCAGCCACAAGGCCACCGTCTACGAAGTCCGGTGTTCACAGGGTCAACATCGGGAGCGGGATAACCCCTTGCCCACCACCCCCGGCTGGGCAGAAGCACCTTGCCACACTGATTATCTCACAGCTGTCAAAAAGAAGAAAAGGAGGTGGGTTGATCTGCTTTGTTCTAAGTGAACTCATGCTGGCTTCTAGCAATCACCTTTCTTTTCTAAGCACTCACAAATCATCAGTTCAGGCATCTGTTCTGGAATTTCGCCACGAATCCACATTGAAATTACCAAATAATCATTTCCAGAATCAGGAAAGGTTTCAGGCTCTCTGGGCCTGATGAGTGAGTAAGATCCTTAGGTGGAAACCAGGCTTCTCCGAGTCCCGCCAGCTGCCCCTTCCCCTCTTACTCGCCATCGTGATCACACACACACACACACACACACACACACACACACGCACGCACACGGCAACCCCCCACATCAGACTACACTCAGAGGACCCTGCAGCCCCTCTAACACGGACATGCCAGCCAGCCCAAAGACACCCAAAGTCAAGGTCCCTGATTCTTCTCCATCTTTTCACCTCACTGCCACTTGCTCTGTCCTCTCTCCATCACCCCAGCCCCTCCCCAGGAGGCGACAGGCATCTTCGCGTGTCTGCAGTTCTGACTGTGGCCGAGGAGCCGCGAGACGGCAGGCGAAGGAGAGCCAGGCCCGCGGGAAGTTGCTGCGGCGGGCCCTGACCCACGCCACAGACACACCTCCATCTGTCAGCGGCGGCCCTGCCTGAGCGGCGAGTCGATGGAGCACTGGCTGCCAGTTCGCTGACGCCCTTGTCTCCAGACGCTGCAAAGACACAGTTTTCGGCGAAGGAATTCTAAGGCTTTGACTCAAGTCTTCTCAGAAGTACAGTAATTACAGTTGAGAAGAGTGGCCCCTCCTTAACCTGTCATTTCTGGGCTGACGACGTGGATCCGTCTTCAAGGTCACTCCGTCCTCCTCCAAGACGCCCTCCCTCCTTCCTTCCTGCCCGCCTCTCCTCTCCTCTCCATGCCAGGCCTCGGACAGCCCAGGGCCCAGCCCTCCCCGGTCACTAGCGAGAGGCCAACCAGGGCCCCCAGAATAGCAGGCGCCTTGGAAACCTGCTCTTGGGGGGCAGCTGAGTCCTCCTAGGGGGCCATTCAGGCCTCGTGGGACAGAGACAATATCAGAACTGGAAGAGACCTCAGGACCACCAGGACCTGCAAATTCCACAAAGGAGGCTCCCAAGAGAGACGTGACTTGCTCAAGTTCAGCTGGACAGTCACAGAGCCAGGATGTGACTCGACAATTCTCTTGACTCCTGGTTTATTCCACTATCTTGGGGCCACTTATTGAAGCCAGGCACTGTGCTAGGGGCTTTACATAAATTATTTCTAATTTGGAGAAAATGGAGTGATTTGCCCAAGGTCACGTGGATAGAAAGTGGGAGATGAGGGAGTCAATTTCACTACGGCAGTCTTCCTCATACCTGCCCATCGAGGGCCGACAGAAGCAAATCTGAGTGGGCTGGAGAACACGTGAGAATGTCCGAATGGAAGGAGTCTTGAAAGCTGTACCCCGGCTATGAGTCCGCACTGATGACATTCAACTCAACATGTCCTTCACAGCTGATGTGGCCACATGTCATCAAACGTAGGGTCAGGAGGGAAAGACGCACCTGAAGACAAGAGATGAGAAGGAAGTCAGGGAGGAGGTATGCCTGCAGGCTGACCTTCAAGGGAGGAGGATCTGAAAAACCAGATGGAAGCTGGGAGGACCCCAAAACTGATGGACTCTCAAGGCGGACCCAGTAAGTAAGACCCATGAGCCTCCTTCGGGTAGCGGTGGCTCTTAAGGGAAACAGACCGAACATAGACCCCCAGACGTCTGTTCTCCTGTTTTCCACAACACCCTCCCCCAACCCAGACTGACAAGAGGACTGATCAGACCTCAGAGAAAGTGGATTATTTTGCTGCTAGGCGCCATATACCATATGCCTACCCAAGCTCTTGGGAAATTAAGAAGCTTTGCAGAGGGAAATCAGAGAAAAGGGGCACAAAGTAGCTGTTTGTGAGGAAGGCACGGTCCTGTGCAACTTGGGGCCGAGAGGTTGAGCAGTCCCATCATGGACCTAAGCATAGCGCCTCTGAAACCTTCGCAGGTGGAAGGCACTGCCTTCTTAGCTTTGTCCGTGAGGTGGATCAATTGCCATGTCACCGTCAGCTGAGTTATACCGACTTTCTCATCGTTTTTCTTTGCAAAACGAGGCTGGTAATAGTATGCACCGCACAGGTTGGTGGTGAGGATTAAATAAGATGCAAAGTACCTGCTCTAGTGGCTGGCACCTCATCAGCACACAATAAATGTTAGATTTTTATTATTGTTTTTATTTCTATCTTGATGAAAAATGTATTATTTTTACACCGTTATAAAACTAAGAAAACCACGAGTTAGGTCCCACAAATTTCATTGCCAAAATCATGTCCTTTGGACAGTTCTATTACATTTGTGTTATTTAAACAAAAATTTCCCTTTCTTGGGCAAGTTCGGAGGAAAGCGCCTCCTCTCTCACCCCAAGGCTGTGCTTTACGCTCATAAAATACACTTTTTCATCTCTGGGTGACTTCTAACTGCTCCTCATCATATGCCCACAGTACAGTTCTGAGGTCAATGGGGCAAACGTCGCATACTTTCTTTATTAGATGCTGAAGCTCATGGTAAAGGAAGCTTGCTGCTGGACCAAAAGCCAGGTCCCAATGCCCCGCTCAGCCCGCAGTCCGGAAACGGCAGCACAGACAGCCCAGCACACTGGCTGCCGGTCCGCCCCAGGACGCGCGCGGAGCCCGTTTGTGACCCGCCCCTGCCCTTTGCTCTCTGGCTCTCCCCGGCTTCAGCCTGTCAGGACCCTGGCCTGGGAGTTCAGAATCTTGAGGAGTCTGGAATTGTATGCAGAGATAGTAAGACGGCTCCTTTGTTCCGGTGGTGGGGAGGCGTAGCATGCAGTGGCTTGATGTGGGATCTCAGTCCCAAGACTGGGGACTGAACCCAGGTCACGGAGGTGAAAGTATCAAGCCCTAACCTACTAGACCACCAGGGCACTCCTAAGACTTCCCTTGTAAAAGGAACGTAATACAGAGATGCTTTTCCATCCCACTGGGGTTTCTGGTACCCAACCCTGCCATTGCCAGCCCCGCCCCCCACCCCACCCCACCCCACCCCGTGGCTGTGGAGTAGGCCGGCAGCTGCAGCTCCGATTCGACTCCTAGCCTGGAAACCTCCCTATGCCGTAGGTGTGGCCCTGACAAGAAAAAAAAAAAAAGCTTTTTGAGAAGCATCACTATTAATGCCTTCCATTCTCAATAGTGCCACAAACCTATAATCCATCTAACTGCTCTACCAAAGATGCCAGGAATGTGGCCATCAGAAGGGAGGAGGGGGGAGCCACCTGGAACCTCTCTGACCTGGGAGAGAAAGCGAAAGCTAGCAAGACACGGTCGGAAATGTCCACCTCCTGGCATGAGTGACCAGGCCATTCGCTCGCAAGATCAGGGCTGGGCCCCTCCACTTGCCTCTCTCCCCAGCACTGAGAACCCAACCGCAGGAGTCGGAAAGTAAACGCTGGTGAGGGGCGGATGGGCTAGATGACTCTGACAACAAAAGCCTCTCCGTGGCTTAACACGGTTTGTTTTGCCGTCGTGCACGGTCTGCTCTGGGTAGCCCTCCTCCAAGCAGGGCCGCTCGCATCCCATCACGCTGCCTGCTGCATCAACACATGGGTTCCAGGTAACCGTGGCCGGGAAGAGAGAGCTCAAGGGCTGCACACGGTGATACGTCACTTCCCCTCCCAGTCATTGGCTGGGCCTTGTCACATAGCTCCCACCGAAGTGCCAGGAAGACGGGAAATACAGAGAAGCACATGGGTATCTGCTGAGCAGTAAGTGTCTCTACCATGGTGCTCCATAAGTCACTCGACTACCCTGTGCACAGACCTAGCCCCCCACCTAGCATGTAACTCATTCCACAGGGCTTGGGGCGTCAGCTCTAAAGCAAGTGTGTGCTGACCTCTGGCAATCCAGAGGTGACTAGATGGCGCCCCTAGCTTAGATCACCCTGGAAGCAGACCCCGAGCCAGGGACCACGGTGCAAGAAGCCAGCTTGGAGGGTGCAGGGAGCACCAACCAGGTAAAGAAAGCGATCTGGGAGATGTATTTTATTAAACCATCCTCTGTGGTGGCTGAGCTGTTTCACTGTTTGTTTGTTTGTTTTGCTTTTTAGGGCCACACCCACGGCATATGGAGGTTCCCAAGCTAGGGGTCCAATCGGAGCTACAGCTGCCAGCCTACACCACAGTCCCTGCAACGCGGGATCCGAGCCGCATGTGGGAATTACACCACAGCTCACGGCAACGCCGGATCCTTAACCCACTGAGCAAGGCCAGGGATCGAACCCGCAACCTCATGGCTCCTAGTCAGATTCATTTCTGCTGAGCCACGACGGGAGCTCCTGAGCTCAGTTTCTTGGAAAAGCTCTGGGAGATAGTGTGAAGCCCATCTCAAAATGATCCCCACTGAAGGGTTAGGAGCTCAGCTACTTATCAACCCGTTTCATAAGCCAGTTAGGAAATCCCTGTCCCCTTGCTGGATTTTCAGTTTCCCACTCTGGCTGATGAGAAGTAAAAGGAGAACTGCTGGGGTTCTGGGGCCGCCTTTGTTCTCTTGAGCCAGAGAACAGATGGCTTTGCTGCTGGCCCTTCCTCTCCTCTTGCCTTGAATGCAAATGCAATGCTTTCAGCCACTACAGGCATCTTGCAACCATTAGGTGCTGAGTAGGAGGAGAAAACACTGACAAGCTACGCAGGGCCGCACGGAAAAGGAGAGGGATCGGGAGCCATGACAGCATGACGGAACAGCCAAACAACATCTGGCATCGGCCTGTCTTCTTGTCGTGTGAGAGGTATAAGGTCCTCCGGATTTAAGCCCCATTTACTCCGCTTCCCTCTACTTGCAGCCCGGCGCAACCCTAACCAACCCAAGTGGGCGACTTCAGGCCAAGAGGCCTCTCTGTTCATGTCCAAGTCACACCTGGGGCTGGTGAGCGGTTTGGTTGGGCCGGAGCGTGGTGTGTGCGTTACAGACTGGAGGGAAAGAGGCTGCAGAGGAGGGTTAAGAACAGAATAGAAAAGGTCCACTCTGCAGGAGTTCCCATTGCGTCTCAACAGGTTAAGAACCTGACTAGTCTCCATGAGGATGGGGGTCCCATCTCTGGCCCTGCTCAGTGGATTAAGGATCTGGCATTGCCTCAAGGTGCGACGTGGGTCTCAGATGTGACTCGGATCTGGCGTTGCTGTGGTTGTGGCATAGGTCAGTAGCTGCAGCTCCAATTTGACCCCTAGCCTGGGAACTTCCATATGCCACCGGTGCAGCTCTAAAAAGGAAAAAAAAAAAGATCCACTTGGCCATGCAGAGTTCAAAGGAGAGGTTTACAGAGCTCCAAGCGAGAAAGTGAGGTGATGGTTGGTGCTTTAGAAAACAACCATATCAGAGTTCCCATCGTGGCTCAGCAGAAACGAATCTGACTAGTATCCATGAGGACGCAGGTTCGATCCCTGGCCTCACTCAGCAGGATGAGGATCCAGCGTTGCCTTCAGCTGTCGTGTAGGTCGCAGACGCGGCTCAGATCTGGTGTTGCTGTGGCTGTGGCACAGGCCAGCAGCTGTAGCTCCAATTTGACCCCTAGCCTGGTAACCTCCATATGCCATGGGTGCGGCCCTCAAAAGACAAGAAGAAAGAAAGAAACTATATCAATCATATAAAGGAAAAACTATTACCCCCTTAAAGACACAGATGAGTGTCTGTGTCCAGTACTATTTTTTATGGGCAGTGTCCAGTACTTTCTTGTATTCTCTTCTGAAGCCTCTGATACAGTTGCCATTTGATACTTGCTGACTTGCATTGAAATGAAGTTACTCTAATTATTTCCCGGTGACACGCACTGCTTCCGTCAACTGCTAAAACTACTCAGGTAGGTTTCACGTGTGTTTCTGGCTCTGCTACTAACCCAGTTTATGACCTTGGCCGTGTCACTTCCCCCTCCGGACCTCGGCATCCTCATCCATGCAAGGAAAGTGTAGAACTTAGTCTCACTTTCTGCAATAGTCCCAGGGTCCTTGACGAATTGCATCCGGGAACGAGGAGAGGTGCCCAGGCCTCTTTATGCCTACAGAACAGGCGGGGGCGGTTGGTAGGACAGCGTTATCAAGGCCCTCGGCCGCCGAGTACTGAGCAGAGAAAATAGGTCAACAGCTATGCCATCCCAAACCTGATTTGGGAAAGAGAAACTGTAGCTCCAGTATCCGTATCTGTATAGGTCTCAGATTACCGAGGTCCCAATCTGGTTCCTTATATATAACATATACCCAAGTCTTGGGTTTTCTCTAACTCTTCCAACTATTATTTCATGCTTTCTCACGAGGCATGCAAATAAAGAGTGATCAATTAACCCCCCAAATGAGCTATGTACCAGGGAGACCCACAAAGATGAGACGTTAGATTTCACGCCCTTACACCTATCAGCACTCCAGTCCTAAATTATATTTGACATTTAATTAAAACCCCAAGGCACTGAAGTCAAGAGCTGAACCACTACATTTCTAGAAAAGCAGAAGCTCTTTAGGACGGATTTCATTTATCTTCTGTCACCAGAGGCATCAACACCCACTTCTCGACCACCGCCCCCCCACCTCCCCTGCCCCCAGCCCAGCTCCAACTCAGCACCACTGGGAGAAATGTAGTGACAGGATGAAAGGGACCCCCCCACCCCATTCTCCCCCCCGCCCCCGACTCCCTCAGACTCTGTAACTGCCAAGTCCCCGGCCACCTAGAGCCCACGTCCCTCTTGGCTGCCCACCCCACCCCCAATTTCTCCCTCAGTTCCTTTCCTAGAGACAGCACTTCTGCCTGTACAACTCACGGAGACCCCCTACCCTCCAGGGCTGTGCTGCATGTGAGGGACACACAAAGCCCCATAAGACTCAACTCCTGATCTTTCATGGAAGCAAGGGAACTGGGGCGTGCTGGACGTCCGCCCTGGATGTAATGAGATGTGCGGTTCGCGTCAACTGCCAGCGAGGGCTCCAGACAACAGAAGCTTTGGCGTCGGAGGAAGAGGAGACTTGGGCAGGCAGGAAGGGTTTCGTGGTAAGCGCTTGTGCTTGTCCCCAGTATGGGTACCATCCGGAAAAGGGAGGAAGAGAGGAGATGGTCCAAGCAGAGGGAACAGCATATGAGAAGGTCCGGAAACAAGAAAAAGTGAGAACAACTTTCTGCCTAGGGAGGAGGGTCAGCAAAGGAGGGCAGAACTCCTGGGGTGGGAGAAGCCTGTTGAGGAGAGGATTGAGTGGTGGCATGGGGTCTGGACTTCCTTGGGATCCTGGGGGCCCCGTGGGGATTGGGCACTAGGACTTGGCTGCTTTCCGACTCCTCTGGGGATGGCTGGGTAGCCTTATGCAGGCTGCCTCCTCTCTGAGCAGGACTTTCTTCCCTCTGTGAAGGAAGGAGCCTCGCCCTCACCCCTGCTTCCTCCTAACCTGCCTCTGGGGACCAGATCAGTGCCGGATGGTACCACGTGCCAGGCTGGGGACATAGGGAGTTTCCCTGGACTCTTCTCCCATGGGTTTGAGGTCTCAGACCAAAAGATGCTTGCCCAAATCAAATCACAAATCTAGCACAGGATCAGGACACATTAGCCATGATTCAAATACACATAAATCTCACTCTGCTGAAAACAGAGTATTGCATAACCTCATTCACGATCTCACGCTCAGAAGGTTTAGAAGGTAACAAAGGCAGCAGCCCTCTCGGGTTTAGTTCTGATCTACCAAGAAGAAATCACTGAGCGCTGGACATGCCAGAAACCACGGACAGAGGCACAGGGGCTTAGAAGAGAATGAATGTGTCATCTTAGAGTTCAGAGCAGCCCAGAAAGAAAACGGCGGTGCAGAGAAACATGTGTCAAAGGCTTCTGGAAGTCTAATTTTCAGGCATGTCGAGTAGGTGGCTACAGTTCTGTAAGCCGAGACTCTAAAGGGGGAGACAGCTCCAGAAAGATGGGTATCAATTCCTGGAGACAAGATGCTCCCCACGTGATTGCAAAATATTCCAGCGGGGGAGTTCCCAACGTGGCACAGCGGAAACGAATCCAAGTAGGAATCATGAGATTGCAGGTTTGATCCCTGGCCTCACTCAGTGGGTTAAGGATCCGGCGTTGCAACGAGCTGTGGTGTAGGTTGCAGACGCGGCTCGGATCCCACGTTGCTGTGGCTGTGGCGTAGGCCTGCAGCTGTAGCTCCGGTTAGACCCCTAGCCTGGGAACCTCCAAACGCCACAGGTGTGCCCCTAAAAAGACAAAACCAAAATATATATATATATATACACATATACATATATGTGTATATATATGTTATCCCAGTGGGGAAGAGAAGGAGAGAAATCTAAAGAACACAATAAGAATTTTGGCTGCAGTGGCTTCAGCACGAAAGCAGAAATAGCGAGGCCCCTACCTTCTCCTACATCAAGGAGAAGGACCTTGTCCTGAAAATCCAGTTTTAGTCACGCACTCCCGGCTCTACAATATTCCGTGGCTCCCTCTGACTGTGTACCGCATGCCTGAAGTGGATCTGGCTTTCCCTCCCAGCCTCAGCTCCATCCCATCCCCACCCCAGCCGACGCTCTAGCCAGGGGTCAGCAGACTACAGCCCCACAAGCTAAGAATGGTTTGCACATTTTGTAATGGTGAGAAAAAAAATCAAAAGAATACTATTTTATGTTGGTGGGAATGTAAATTGGTGCGGCCACTATGCAGAACTGTATGGAGGTTCCTGAAAAAACTAAAAATAGAGTTGCCATGTGATCCAGGAATACCACTCCTGGGCATATATTCAGATAAAACTGTAATTCAAAGACACACACCCCTACATTCATAGCAGTACTATTCACAATGGACAAGGCATGGAAACAATCTAAATTTCCACAGACAGATGAGGATAAAGAAGATATGGTGTATATATAACACACACACACACACACACACACACACACACACACACACACACA
>PVHT021183556.1:15892777-15943545 GCA_004024745.2 Catagonus wagneri | reverse complement strand
AAAAAAAAAAAAAAAAGAAAGAAAATAATGCCATTTACAGCAGCATGGATTGATCTACAGATTATCAAACTAAGCAAAGGAAGTAAGTAAGAGAAAGACAAATACCATATGCTATCTCTTATATGTGGAATCTACAAAAAAAAATGATACAAATGAACTTATTTACAAAACAGAAACAGACTCACAGACATAGAAAATAAGCTCAGGGTTACCAAAGGGGAAAGGAGAGGGAGGGGTGAGTTTGGAGTTTGGGATAAATACTACTATATATAACACTGATAAACGGCAAGGACATACTTATAGCACAGGGAACTATATCCAATATCTTGTAATAACCTATGATGGGAAAGGATCTGAAAAAGAATACGTATACATACACCTAAAACTAAAACAACGTTGTAAATCAGCTATATTTCAATTTAAGAAAAAAATACTTTGTGACGTGGCAATAATACAAAATCCAAATTTCAGTGTTGATAAATAAAGCTTTATTGGCGCACGGTCACATTGTGCACACAGTCACACTGCTGATAAAGTTTTATTGGCACACTGTCACATGGCTGCCTGTATTGGCTTGCTAAGGCTGCCGTAACCGAGTACCCTAGACCGGGGGGCTTAAACAGCAGACATTCATTATCTCACAGTTCTGGAGGCTACAGGTCTGAGATCAAGGTCAGCAGGGCTGGTTCCTCCTGAGACCCCTCTCCTTGGCTTGTGGATGGCGGTCTTCTCCCCATGTCCTCGCATGGCTTTCCCTCCTCTGTGTCCCAATCTCCTCCTCCTATAAGGACACCAGTCACACTGGATCAAGGCCCACCTAGGAAACCTCAGTTTAACTTAATCACCTCTTTAAAGACCCTGTCTCCCAACACAGTCACTTTCTGAGATATTGGGTGTTGGGACTTCAACATACAGGTTTGGGGGAGACACAGCTCAGCCTGTAACACTGCCCGTGGCTGCTTTGCTCCATTGCAGAACTGAGAAGGTGTGACCGAGACCATGTGGTCTGTCTGCAAAGACTGTTACAGATAGACTTCTGCTCTCTGTGGACTATTCATGTTTTGGCGCTTTACAGAAGTTGGCCGACCCCGCTCCCACCTCCAGACAATCCGTACTTGCTCCAGATCCCCCACACCTCCCTTTCTTTCTGCTGGATCTGAGCTCCTGCTGAAACTTACACGCCCTCTCACTTTTACCCAGAAAGCCCTTCTGAGTCTTCAGGACGCCAGCACCGGCAATGGCTTCATGTGTGTGATCACTCCCGGGGGCACTGGCATTTAAGCCAAAGAAATGAGTCTCCCATGAGATACGTTCAGGTAGTCAGACCCACAGGGCAGAAGAACAGCAGCCCCTCTCACGTTCCACACGAGGGCGGGTGGGGGGAGGGCGGGCAGGAGGGTGGGCACCAGAGAGTCAGTGTGGGGGATCTGCTGGGACCTAGATGTGGATGGAGCTGGCACCACCCTGGGAGTGGCTGGATCTGAGGAATGAGCTTTAGAAACACACGTGGGAAGAAGAAGTGGCAGAAGATTCTAGGCCAGAGAGCTCGAAAGGTAGGTATCAGAAGAGAGAAGAGGGGCAGCTGGAAGAGGAGGAAAGTCAGGGAGCAGGGGCTGGGACGGGAGCTCAGAGTGCATGCAAGGCACTTGGGCATCTCCTGGAGCCAGGGTCCCTGCCGCACAGTGTCCTGGTGCCCTGAGTCAGATGCTGGCATTGAAGGGAAGTGACAATGGGGAGGTGTCAGGGCTCTGGGGTCCTTGGGCCACCAGGCTGCAATTAAGGGGCAGGTCAACTGGGCATGAATCTGTTAAGGACACCAAAACATCAATGGGATAAAGAAGTAAACTGGTGCAAAATAACTTGTATCTCTTCAGTCACCTGGTCCCCACTCCCGCTGACACAGACAGGCTTGGCTAGGAAAACCCAACACCTCTTTCCTGCACCAACTCCAACCCCACTAAAAAAGGGCAGGAGCAATGTTTCACAAAGCCTGCCTGAAGGGCACCAAAATATCACCTGCTGGGCCCAGCCGCTCCGCCGAGCCTTACCCGTGTCACCTCAGACAGCTGTGTTCCTCCATCAGCCTCAGCATCGGACAAAAGGCCAGGTCAGGCCCTTCCAGGCCCTTCCAGCAGCCCCCTTCTGGGAGGAGATGGCTGAGAAGACTGGGCCCTGCAGGGGCCTGACAGGTGTGGGGGGGACCGGGGGGAGCAAGAGAGAGTGCTGGTTGGACGTAGCCCAGAAACCCTCGCTATGGCTCTGAAAGCTTGACAACGGAGTGATCAGGAGGACAGTGACCTTGCAAATGGGCCCCTGGCAGACAGGGGGTATGCTCAGCAGGCTGAGATGACCTATGTACATATGCATGTGTGTGTGCACACACGCACACACACGCATGGTTGGTGTACACTTGCCTCGAATGAGCCTCCCCAGCTGAGGAGCAAGGAAGGTGCCCGGCAAGGAGCATGGAGAGGGAAACGACAGGGGGAGATCAGAAGACCCTGCTTTGCTTCAGTCCTGCACAAAGCCACGTAACTTCCCCCCTTATATTTTTATTTTGCTTTTTAGGGTCGCACCCGTGGCATTTGGAGGTTCCCAGGCTAAGGGTTGGATCAGAGCTACAGCCACCAGCCTACACCACAGCCACAGCCACGGCAACGCAGGATTCGAGCCACAGCTCACGGCAACACCGGATCCTTAACCCACTAAGCGAGGCCAGGGATCGAACCCGCAACCTCATGGTTCCTAGTCGGATTCGTTGCTGCTGAGCCACAACGGGAACTCCAACTTTCCCCATTTTATGGAGACAGAAACTGAGGCAGCCCTCCAAAGAGTATTCTCTTAAAGAAGAAGCCAGAAGCAGGAGGGAAGACTCAGGCGCTGACAGTTGTGTGGGACTGAGAGGGAGGGACGGAGAGGGCAGACGGCGTAAGTGAAGCCGGTTCAGATGGAGGGTGTGACGGAAAACATCTCATCCTTTCTGGAGAAAAAGCCACAACAAACAGAGCTGCCACCAGCGGGGGGGGGGGGGTGGGGGGGGGAGGAACATTCCGGTACTGAGGTCTGTGGTCGAGCAGGTGGCCCCACAGCTGCACCTCCGCGCCCCACCTCGGTGTCTGCTTCCATGCGCCCGGCCTCCTCCAGAAGGAGAGCCTTCCAGGGTGACTCAAGCCTCATCTCTGGGTCCCCAGCCCTCCTTGGAGGACACCCTTCCCTTGGCTCCCCGACATCCTCCAGGCCTTACTTGCAGGGATTCTCAACCCCTCGCAAACTTTTCTCGAAAGGAAACTCAGGCCTGGCTGGTTAATTCTGCTCTTTCAGTGCCTTGGGATGGAGCCCAGGGGCCGCTGAGGGGACCAGCCTTATCGATTGGACACGAGGTCCCGTCGCTCCTTAGGACTCATGGGGGAAGAAGCGGGGGTGGAACTCACACAACTCATTCATACAGAACAACTGGCCCGGGTTTTCCACTCCATCGGGCTGAGAATTTCCCATCCAAGGTGAAGCCCAGCTTCATCAGACCCGGGCTCTACCCAGGAAGCGGCCTCAAGGGATGGTTTATGGAAAGGAGCACCTCGCGGGGGGTAGGCTTCCCACACTGTCACCCTGAGACATCCTGAATCCCTTTGACATCATGTCCTGGACCCACCGTCACCCACAAAGTGAGTGACCCTCCGGGTGGACCCATCTCTATTTCCAAGAGCGTCCCCTCTGCAGGGCGACGTGCCCCGCCCACTTGACCCCCACAGCGTAAGGAGGGCCAGCTTTCTGTCTGGCCTGAAACTGCCTCCATCAGCCTGTCTGGGGCCTGTTTGTCCCTTGTTCTTGGGTCCGGCAGGTCCTCCCGGCCAGAGGCAGGGAGGGAGAGACCGAATCCTCTGGCCAGTCCTGCTGCCGTGTGTCTGCGTGTGTGGGGGGGCCCCCGCTAGGCCTCAGGGGTCTCCAGTGGGGAATGCGGTGGCGCCCCAAACTGCCCTTAGGGTAGCAGCTCCCCACCAGCCTCCACTGCCTGTCCCACCCCTTGCACCGGACAGAGGAACTCCCGGCTGTATGAGTCTCCTGCAGCTGCTGTAACAAAGTACCCCAACCTGGGTGGCGGAAAACAAAAGGCATTTTCTCAGAAGTCCGGAAGTCAGGGTGTCAGCACGGCTGTGCTCCCTCCAAAGGCTGGAGGAGAGAACCCTCCTTGCCTCTCCCAGCTTCCTTCCTGTGGTAGCACCTCTCGGATCTCCGCCTCTGCTTTCGCACGGCCCGGCCTGTGTCTCTGTCTCCAGTCTCCCTGTCCTCTCTCTTACAAGGATGCTGATCATTGGATTGGGGGCCCATCCTAAATCCAGGATGACCTTATCTTGAGACTCCTGACGGCAGCTGCACAGACCCGATTTCTAAGGTCACACTCCCAGATATGGAGGGTCGGGACTTGGACATGTCTGTTGGGGAGGACACAATTCGCCCCGCTCTGGAGGCCCACGGGTCACTCTTTTGAGGGCGGTCCCCTCTACCCAACTTTGAGGTCCGGACGCTCCTGTGAGCTGTTCAAGGCTCCCCATCTACCCAGCCCTCTCGCCCACATTCCCCACATCACGTGCCCTCAGCAGTCCCCGCCCTCCCCCCTTACTGTCCTCGTTCTCAACCATAAATTCCACTCAAGCTGTCCCTACCGCGCTGTCCCCCCTCCTCCCCTCTGCCCACTGGGTCCTGCCTCAGAGCCCTCCCCGGTCACCCCAATCCCTGAGGGACGGGGGGGAAGGAACGTCTTGGCCCCGGGGCCCTGGGCCCTGGCTCTGTTACCTACTGATTGAGCTCAGACACGCCTCTCAGTGTCTCTGGGCCTCAGTTTCCCTACCTGAAAATGGGGGCGATCCCTTCCTCGCCCTAAGGCGTAAATGGCTCACAACGTACCAGGGATTCTGTGACTCAATAAATCCCCAGTGAACGTTGTTTTCCCCAGTTATTTGAGCTCCCCTTCTCCAGATCCCTGTCCGTTGATGCTCAGCACTGCCCCGATTGCGATTATTTTTCTGTTGGTGTCGTCTCCCCAGATTAAGCTTCTTGAGGAAAGGAGCGGGATGTGGGCCTCCCCTGGGTCTCTCGCAGTACCTGGCTGGCGTGGCCTTTAGTCAGCGAAGACCTGACGCCTGGGATAAACGCCACGGCAATGCCACGTGTCCGGACTTGAGACCGGAGAGGCGGCCTGTGCCTGGTCACCTCCCGGCTCTACGCACCCTCAGACCCCACGCCCTGCGGGAGAGGCGGGGCCTGCCTGGCTCCAGCCGGCAGCCCCACGCGGGGTGGCAGTAATGGAATGAGAGGCACTGAGATCGGATTCCACAGTGATTAAGGTGAGAGGGACAGAGTCCAGAGGCCAGTTGTTGGGTACGATCAGGGTAAATACTGAGAGCGGGCAGGCTGAGAACTCCAAGGCCAGACACGCCGGGCCCAGCGCCGCTCCAGGAGGACCCCGTGGTCAGCCAGGCTGAGGAGATTGCTCTCCATTAGGTCCTGGCAGGGAAGCGCGAGCGGGCTGCTCTGCATCAGCGGGGTGGAGCGGCTGAGTGGATGTGACATAATTGAATGAGGCCTCTGCATCCTCCACCCGGAGCGGGGGAGTGAGCGGCCCGACCCCTGCCTCTGGAGACCGTGGTCCACCCTCACCTGCCTGCACTGCTCCGCTCCACCGCCTGCTGGGGCCAGGGCTGGTGGGGGAGGAGGGGGCAGAGGGAGCTGGGCACGGAGAGGGGGCACAGCCGGGGAGGTCCCCGAAGAGAGGGCTGTGATGGGGGGCAGGGATGGGCAAGGGCGGGGAGCCACTGGGTCTCTGCCAGACTGCCAAACAGATGGCAAGGTGATGGTCAGAGCGAGCGGGGAGGAGGGGGATGGAGGGCCCGGGAGGGATGGAGACAGGCAGGGAGCGGGAGATGAGCGCTAGATAGGCAGGGAGATAACAGGACAGTGGCCAGAGTTGGAGCGATGAGCTCAGTGATGGAAGGGAAGAAAGGGGCAGAGAGAAAGACCCTTAGCGAGAAAGACCGACGGATGGGCAGCCAGGCGAATGAGCACACAGGAAGACAGGCGCGTCAGGGAGCCGGGGCCGGGCCCTGTCCTGCAGCAACAGCAAGATTCCTTGTCCCCCTGCACACTCACTGTGTGCTGGGTGCGATTCTAAACACCCTGCGTCACCTCTTTTCCTCCTCACAATGCACTGTCTCACAGATGAAGAGCCCAGGCCTGGGGAGGACAGGTCACCTACCCAAGGCCACCCAGCTGGAAGCAAAGGAGCCAGATGCGAACCCAGGTCCAGCCTGACTTCGTGCCTCTGCCCCTCACCTCTGTAGCGCGGGGCCCCTGCTGGGGGCAGCCTCGGAGGCACCTGTTCCAGGCTAGCGCTCCCCGGGCTGGTGGCGGGATAGCGAGGGCTTCCTGGTGGCTGTGGGCACGGAGTGTGGTCAGGATCCTGGGTCTTGTTCACCCCGCCAGTCCTCTGTCCCCTTCTCCCGAGACCCCTGGCACTTTCCCTTGTCATCTGCAGAGAGAGATGGCACAGCTCTTCAACTCTCGGCTGGCCATCAGCAGATCTCCCCAAAGAGTAGAGAGACTGACATCACTGTAAGGCATGGCTTCTGCCAGGAAGGTTGGTTTCAACAGGGGGCTCGGGGGAAATAGGAGAGCCACTGGAAGGACAGGAAGGATTCCTCGCAATCTTTAGTAACCCAGCGTGGGCAGGTCCCTCCTACCTTACTCATCAAGCTAGTACTGGCTGTGGCTGTGTGACCTCTGTCCAGGCGGAGAGAAAAGATAACTGGATACCTGCTGCCTGGGTGCCTTTGCGCTCTGCGGCCCTCCCCCACCCTCATGGAAAATTCCCAGCCACAGGCATCGGCTTGGAAAGCTCTGCCGGCCAACCCAACCCAACCTCTTCCCAGAAGCAGGGCCCTTGCTTCTGGTAGAGACCACAGATCAACTGTCCGCACTCCTGGAAGGAGCTCGGCTGTCCTCCCCGGCTGCCCTCGGTCAGGGTTCAGAGGCCCCTCACCCTGGGACACCCCCCGCCCCCGGCCTAGTTGCTGGGCACTCTCCGACCTGGCCAGATGGCCCCTGGCCCGCCCAGATCCTCCCCGGCCCTCTGTGGGCAAGAGACGGACGGAGGGGGGTGCCCACTTCAGCTCACAGCTCCACCGAGGGGCCCTGAAGGGAGGCAGAGCCGTTCACCTTTACAGGAAGCAGTTTTCTAAGGGCAAAGCTGGGACGCTCAGGACCCAGGGAGGAGGTGCCAAGTCCTCCTGGCACAGCGAGGAAATGCCTACGGGAAACAGACTGAAGGTTGCGGGCGGGGGAGGCCTGGAGGGAAGGAAGCGAGAAGAGGCGGGCAGGAAAGAGACCGAAGGACAGACACCAGCGATGGAATTCACAGCTTGGAGGAGTGACTTTATCCAAGCCCCTCCTTTTACCCCTAAGGACCCGATTAGGTGAAGGGACTCACCCAAGTTGGCCCAGTTAGTCCTGACATTAGTCGTTCCTTGAAGCTTCTGGGCCTCGGAAGCTCTCCTTATCCTGCATCTTGTGGCAAGAGGAGGGTAACATTTATTGAGATTTATCTCTACCTTCGGTATGCCGGCTATCCCTATCTCCACTTTACAGATGAAGAACCAGATTGACAGTGGTTAAGTCATTCAAGATCACACGGCTAACTATTAAGTGAATGAAGGGTGGAGGCAGAAATCAAGTCTAGGGCTAACTCTAAAACCCCGTTGTGCTTTGTACTATAGTTGCTGTATATTGCCCATTCACAACCTCTTGGAAGTAAGTTCCTTCATGAAGGAGCTATGCTTTCTTATCTCTATATGTCTAGCACCTAGTAGAGTGTTTGGTTTATAACTTCACCATTTTTAGAATGGGTAGATAGATGGATGGGTGAGTAGGTGGATAGATAAGTAGTAGGTGGATGGATGGGTGGGTGGACGGATGGATGGATGGTTGGATGAATGGATGGGTGGATGGATGGATGGACTGATGGATGGATGGATGGATGGGTGGATGGATGGGTGGATGGGTGGATGGATGGGTGGGTGGATGGATGGACGGACGGATGGGTGGATGGATGGACGGACGGATGGGTGGATGGATGGATGGATGCATAGGTGGATGGATGGACAGATAGATGGGTGGATAGATATATGGATAGATAGATGGTTGGATGGATGGATGGATGACAGAAGAGTATGACATCTCCACCTCAGAGGCAGAAATACATTGGAAAGGCCATACAGGTCTGTTAGAGTGCGGTTTGGGCACCCCAAGGATCATGACCAGCCACCAGCAGCATCTCAGTAGAGTCTTGGGAAAGAAGTGATGGTGGAGGCTGCCTTGGAATCTAGTGGGTAGAGAGTTGCCACCCCACCAGGGCAGGAGAGGGCCATGTCAGCGAGTGGCAAGGACTCGTAAACTTGAAACATCAGCACTGATCTGGAATATCCTTAGAGATAACGAGGTCTAACCTCTTAACACCCCTCCCCTCCCATTTTGCAGATGAATAAACTGAGGCTTAAGGGAGAGGAAAGGACACGCAATTCACACAATTAAGGGATTCCAGACACTCAGTTTCTATAGAAACACAGTAACTTTATAAAAGGGTGTGGTCATTCAGATAAATTAGATGTTGCTTGGTGTGTCCTGTTGCCCAGGAACCTCTGCTTGGAGACACTTTGTGTGGGGACCATGAAAGGTGTGATGCGAGGGACGTCCCTAACGGCAAGGACAACAAACCACCAAGGCCCCGGACACTGAGAGTGGCTGCCTCCTCTCCCTGCCCACATCCTTGCCCAGCCCGAAGGGGGGCCTGGCAGAGCAGCCCCCTTAGGCAACTATGCATGACCCCGAGTTTTGGCCTGTGTGGGAAGGACTCTTGGTTTACTCCACCTGCCTCCATTTTCAGAGCCTACCATGACCCTGGAGCCTCGTCAGCTTCTCCAGCCCACCCTCAGTCCTGACTCTGTGCATCTCCCCAGGGTCGTGCGGGAAGGGGTGGGGGGTGGGGGGCACAGGCAGTGTGTCCAAACACATCTCTTGTGCTTTGTTTGGTCCCCCAGTGATTTGGTGACAAATAAGTCACTCAAAAGTTCCCGTCATGGCTCAGCGGAAATGACACTGACTAGTATCCATGAGGACACAGGTTCGACCCCTGGCCTCACTCAGTGGGTTAAGGATCCAAGGTTGCCGTGAGCTGTGGTGTAGGTTGCAAATGAGGCTCAGATCCCATGTTGCTTTAGCTGTACCTACCCCGACGGCTACAGTTCCGATTCGACCCCCAGCCTGGGAACCTCCGTATGCCGTGGGTGCGGCCCTAAAGAGACAACAACAACCAAAAAAGTCACAATTCAAAGCTCTCAAAAGGCAGAAAGGAAGGTGAGCACACACCCCTTCCAGGTGGAGAAACTGAGGCACGAGCAGCGCCGGACTGTTTGTTCAGGCTCGCCCAGGGCACAGAAGCACAGCCACAACCCCCGGGGCCTCTCAGTCCAGGCCCACCCACCCCTGCCCACCCTCCAGATCTCAGCAAACCCCCAGAGGCACAGCTGGGCTGAAAGAAAATTCTCCCCGGGGAGACAGTATCTGTTCCTCTCCCTCTCATATTCTATGGCCACATCCTCCGATGAACTTATCCCTCCCCCACCCCCGGGCACTCCAGAGCCCTGGAAAGAGCGCCACAATCCTAGGAAGAAGGGGAACATCTGCCAGGGCCGGGGGACAGCACGCAGAGGGAGGCAGAGGGGCTCGGGGCCAACAGCAGGGCAGGCACTAGCAGCGCCTAGAAATGTCCACGGAGCCTGTCGGGAGAATAATAAGAGGGGCCGCAAAACAGGCCCACATTCTCCCTCCCTCCGTCCCCGCCGCCGCCCCAGGCTCGTCCCCAGCAGAACTCATGGTGGCCACGGTGTCTGCAGAGCCACAGGGCTGGGTTTTAAGCTCCATCAAAGCCTCAACTCCCCGCCCTCTCCCTCAAGGAGATGAAAGAGCAGCACTAACCCCGCTCCCCTCCCCACCTTTCATCCTGAACCTAAAGAGATCCAGAGGCCCGCTGCTGTTACCCAGATCAAATTCCACTCGGAGGAGTTCTGGCTCGTCCTCCTTCCACTCTGCCCACACGCCTCCTTCTAACCCCTCGGCCTCTCTCATTCCACTCCTGAAAATGTCAGTGGAGACAAGAGTTGCAGCCCTCAGATCTGAAAGGCTCGGTCAGGGGCAGGTGGAAAGGAACGGAGGCCCACTGGTCCGGCTGACCTGGAACTTATCTGAGGGCACCGCAAAAACTCAAGGTCCGGTGAGCGGATCCCCCCAGGGGAACCTGAGATGGATTTCTAACTCTTCTGCCACTGCCATGCTGTGTGACTTCCAGTAAACCTTATCCCTCTCTGGGCCTCGGTTTCTTTACCTGTGTAATGAGTGAGCTGAAGAGACAAAGGGGAGGAGTCAGCAAGGGGACTGCGGGCCCCACATCTCACCTTGCACGGAACGACACTGCCCTTTTCTCTTTTATTTGTAAGCCTTCAGGTAAGATTTCACTGGGAAAAAAGTTTTTCTGGTTGTAAAAAAAAAGGGGGGGGAGGGGAGATTAAATTCACTGGCCTAAAAATGACCTCTGTGATTCCCTTCTTCGGTCTCAGACTGTGATTCACTCCATGCCCATGTATTTTTTACTGGCTCCTCTGACCTGAACTTCACACATTCTTGCCTGTGGACCCTACAAAAAGATTGCAGTTCCTGGGCCTCATGCACTGGTTTGAATTCAGAAAGTAGGCCTCCCTGAGCCACTGACTCGGGGTGTAGGACAAGGGCCCCACCTTAAGGTTCAGGAAATAGGTGCCCCCTGAAAAGACCAATGGCTGGATGTCTACGCCAAGTGTGGAATGAGTGTTTGGCCAACAAGGGTTGCAGGGCGCCCAGGAGGCAGAGGTGGCCAGGGGTCCCCAGGGATGCAAGGATTCCAAGAAGGGACCCCGCTGGGGCGGGGGGTGGGGGTAGGGGGTGCTCAGCTCAGCAAATGGACTCTTCAGGCTTCAGGGGTGAGCGGGGAGCTAAGAGGTGAAGAATCGGAATATCTGGACTTAACCCCAACTCTGTCACCTACCTGCCATATGACTTGGGCAAAACATTTAATTCTTAGCCTCTATTGCCCCATCAGTTTCTTTTTTCTCTTCTTTTCCTTTTTCTTTTTAATGGCTGCTTACAGAGGTTCCCAGGCTAGGGGGTAAATCAAAGCCACAGCTGCCAGCCTACACCACAGCCACAGCCATGCCAGATCCAAGCAGCATCTGTGACCTACACCACAGCTTGAGGAAACACCGGATCCCTAACCCATTGACTGAGGCCAGGGATCGAAACAACATCCTCACGGGCACTACGTCGTGTTCTTAAACCCACTGAGCCACAACAGGGACTATTTCCCTGTTGGTTTAAATAGCACCTAAGATTCTACACAGGCCCTGATTCTCTCCTGCACCTGCCCCAGGCCCTTGGTCACGGTTCTCACAGGAGAAGGACAAGGGAGGAACCCAAGGCCTGATGGGTCAGGCTCAAACCCACAAGTCAGGGACCAAACATAGAACCCGGGACTGGCTGCCCTGGTTCTGCCTCCGCCCCCCTTCGCAGGGCAGGAGGAGGGTAGGAGAGAGGGAAGGAAGCGTGAGGAAGGATCACACCCACGCTTTGCATGGCCCGGTTCATTAGCAAGCCTGGAGGCACCCCCACTGCTCAGAAGGGAGAATGCCTGGAGTTCCTGTCTTGGCTCAGCGGTTAATGAACCCCACCAGCAACCATGAGGACATGGGTTCGATCCTGGCCTCGTTCAGTGGGTTAAGGATCCTGCGTTGCCGTGAGCTGCGGTGTAGGTCACAGACGCGGCTCGGATCCTGCGTTGCTGTGGCTGTGGTGAAGGCCGGCGGCTACAGCTCCTGTTAGACCCTAGCCTGGGAGCCTCCATATGCCGTGGGTGCAGCCCTAAAAACACATACACACACACACACACACAAAAAAAAAAAAAAAAAAAGAAGGGAGAATGCCTAATGAATATTCATAGTCGTCAGAGGCCTCATTTGCATCGTCCGAACCCCCAGTCCCCACAACGATGAGGATGCATTCTCTGGCTGCCCCTCTCTTGGATGGGGACAGCCTGTCCATCTAGTCACTATCGCTCCTGCGACCTGCCCTCCTCCCTCACCTCCTGCTGTCCCGGCCTTCACTGTGCGCCCTGACCCAGGCTCTCCCCAGGCATGTGTCCCTGACCCAGACCCTCACCCTGCAAGCTGAGCAAACAGGGAGGTCTGAGCCAGGCGGGTGGGCTGCCAGGCCCCGTGAGGGGAGACAGACAAGGCCAGGGCACGGAATCAGGTGGGCAAAGCGATGAGGAAGAGATGCAGGGAGGCGCAGGCTTGGGGCCAACCACATGCCCTCGCCAGCTCTGGGAGAGGAGCAGGGATGGTCTGGGGGGGTGGTTTTGCCATCTTGTAAAGGCAGCACCAGGACAGAGAGATGGGCAGAGGAAGGAAAGCATCACACCTAAAACCCTAAAAGCGCTGTGCCTTCGTCAGCCCTCACCACACAGGCCTCCTTCAAAATGCAGTTTCCATTTAGAACCATCCAGAGGTCCATCAGTTGGGGGCTGGTTAAATAAGTGGTGCCTCCTGCATTCACAGAATATTATATGGCCATTAAAAAGAGCCCAGTATAGACTTGTTTTAAGAACCAGCAGTGTCCACACTACGTTGGCAGGTGATATAAGGAAATTGCAGAACTAGGCTTAGCAGGGTCCTGCCTTTGTAACATAAATAAGTAAGTAGATAGATAGATGATGGATAAATAAGCCATTGGGGTACATGGATACACCAAAGGAAAAATCTGTGAGGACATGCCCTAGCTATCTCGCACGATAAGGAGGGAATTTTTTACCTTTCATGTTAAATATGTTCAGTATTTCCTTCCCATTTGAAGTTTGTATGTCTTATAATGATTGATTTTATAATTAGGACAAA
The DNA here is from genome assembly GCA_004024745.2 of Catagonus wagneri. Lineage (NCBI taxonomy): Eukaryota > Metazoa > Chordata > Mammalia > Artiodactyla > Tayassuidae > Catagonus > Catagonus wagneri. The sequence goes on along the minus strand of PVHT021183556.1, from coordinate 15,930,520 downwards.
AAAATTAAATGGGGTGGGGGCATGAACTTGCCACGAAAAGATGACAGCCTGGCTGCTGCAGGCTGCCTTCTGTGGTGGCAGGGAGCCTGGGCCCTGGGCTGGCAGAGGGGCTGCAGAGGAGAGGGTGTCAGGGGGTGTGGTCCCTGCCCATCCCCCGCCGCTTCCCCACCAGACTGTCCCACAGGTCCGGGTTTAATTCTGGCCTTGAAATCAGGTTCGTCTATTGCCATATGTGTTTGGCCAAGCCTCACTCTCTGGAGAAGCATATTAACTAACTTTTGTAAATTCCTTCTTTCCATTTTTTTTTTTTTTTTTTTTTTTTGGTGTTTTTAGAGCTGTACCCGTGGCATATGGAGCTTCCCAGGCTAGGGGATGAATCGGAGCTACAGCTGCCGGCTTGCACCACAGCCACAGCAACGCAGGATCTGAGCCACGTCTGCAGCCTACACCACAGCTCACGGCAACGCCGGATCCTTAACCCACTGAGTGATGCCAGGGATCAAACCTGCGTCCTCATAGATGCTAGTCAGATTCATTTCCACTGAGCCACGACGGGAACTCCCAACTTTTGTAAATCCTAACCAATTTACAAAGCACTAACACATTTTCATTCATTCAGAAATGAGCTTCTGAATTCTTTCATTCATTCCTGAGCCTCTTCAGGGAGGAAGGCACCAGGCTACAGAGAGACAAAACCAAATAAGCCACAGTCCCTGCTCCCCTGAGGAGACCTGGATCGGCGTGGGCACATCACCCTCAGGGCTGTGTCACAGGTGTGCCCAGGCCGGCCGGAGCACGGAGGCCCCGGTCCTAGATAGTGGTGATCCTGAGCTTAAGGAAGGCACCCACAGACAGCAGGGCTCTCTCACAGGACACAGGAGATCCAGGCTCTAGGCTAGGAAGTTAGATGCTCTCTTCATTTAATATCCGCAATGACCCTTATGATCCCTATGCTATGGAAAAGGAGGAGCCGACAAGCATGGGAAATGGGGAGAAGCTGGGAAGAGGCAACTTGGGTTCACAGCAACCAGGGGAAGAGGCCCTGCTGGTCCTACTGAGGCCTCGGCAGTGCCCTGGTCTCCTTCCCATACCTGCACCCGCCTCTGGGCTCAACTAGATAATTCAGAACCATCCCCCAGATGCCCAGACGAACCCAAGTGTGGTAGCATCTGAAACTCAGGGTCTCCCATGCTCCTTGGGTCCAGAAACACCCGGTTCTGCTGGCCTTTACCTGCTGCACTGGGCACTCCGTGGCTCCATCGAGAGGACTCTGCCAAAGGCTGTAGTCCCAGGCAGATGGGTCTCCTTTGGGGTCCTCCTAGCAAACAAGGCTCCCGTGTGTCCCCACCCTTTTGTTCATGCTGTTCCCCTGCCTGGAATGCTGTTCCTACACATCCTCACTCACAAAATATGATGCAAACACTACTTCCCCCATAAAGCCTTCTTCATTTGTTCCAAATGGACTGATTCCTTCTCAGAGATCCTCAGATCCACCAGCTGAACCCAAGGGCTTCGTTGTTCTTTAAGGACTTCCGCGCGTGCACGCGCGCGCGCGCGTGTGTGTGTGTGTGTGTGTGTGTGTGTGTCTTTACCTGTGTAAGAGTACAGACGTGTCTGCGTATGCAAGTGTGCAAGTGTGTACATAGAGCTGAACTGTACCTCCCCAAGGGCAGTAATGTGGTCCCATTCTTCCTCAGCGTCCAGTATTCTCCAGTCCATTCCAGGCAGGATACAGGAATTCTCTGTGTCTGCCGACAGAGAATGGGAGTTGCCACCAACACCGCCCCCAAAGCCCCCGGCTACACTCGCAGCTCCTCAAGCCCCTCTGCGTCCTCCGGGGCTGGTGTTTAGGGAGTGGTTGATAAGTAGGTGTCAAATGGTCCTTGGACCCCGCACCTCTGGTCCGGGGAACCATCACCTCCTTGTCTGCTGTGCCCTCTCCCGCCCATGCTTACCTCCCGCAGGTACCTGTGAGCGACTGAGAACTTAGGAGCAGAAGTGCCTCGGGGACCACCAGGGCTCCAGACCCAGGAAGGGAGTGGCAGCTCCAGGAACCCTAAGTGCCTGGCGCCTCCTCACCCTGGAAGACACTGGGTGTCTCTGCCTCCAGCCACCGTGAGAACTGGCGAGGGGGCCTGTCCAGAAAAAAAGACTCAAGAGAGGTGGCCAGAGGGCCTTCGGGCCTCAGCTGCAAAAGTGGGTCACCGTGGAGGAAAAAGTGGTTAAAAAAAGAAGAAATCTGTTTCTGGAAGCTGGTCTCAGTGCCGGCCGGGAGCCACGTTTCCCGCGCGGGAGTTAGAGAAACCTCCCTGTTTTCTCGCCTGGCATCTCCCGAGCCGCCAGGTCTCGGGTCCCTGGGCTGCAGCGGCGGGAATGAGCTCTACGGGGGAAGGAGGGAAGCCTTGCGGCCTCTCCCGGCCCACCCACCAGCACTGCCGCCTCATGGGTGCTCCCTCTCTGACCAGCGGCCTGGAGCCAGCGCCCGGCCCCTGGAGCGGGGACCGCGGAGTACGTGGGCTGCCTCTCTCTGCTTTCTGGGTTGTTTCTACACTGCTCCACTTCCCGTTAAGTAGGACACACCAGGGAGGGACAGCACCGAGCTAGCTCCAAGTGGCGCAGGATGTGCGGACGTTGCCCAGGCCAAGGAAGTCCCCTGCCGCGGGCGGGGGTGGGGGGGGCAATCACCTGGAAGGAGGCCGGGGTTACGGAGGGCTGGCCCAAGACCACCCCCTGATGAATGGTAGTGACAGGACCAAGAACCCCTGCGCACAGGGTAAGAAGAGGCCTGGACTGGAAGCCAGAACCCCCAGGGCCAGTGCCAGGCTGTGCCCCCGGCAGAGCCATCTCAGGCAAGTCACCTCACTGTACCAGGCCTCAGTCTTTCCGTCTTTAAAGTGAGAACGACAATATCTACGGCATGGGTTGTTGTGAAAATGGAACTACATACTGGACGTCAAAGACGTTTGTGGAGTTCCCTGGTGGCTCAGTGGGTTAAGGATCTGACGTTGTCACTCCTGTGGCTCAGGTTACTGCTGTGGTGTGGGTTGAATCTCTAGCCCGGGAACTTCCTTATGCTTCCAGATGTTTGTGTATAGGACTTAACAGTATTCTGTACAAACATCAAGCATTATTATTAGTCTTAACTATGGTCCCTTCTGTCAGTAACTCCCCCAGGTTGACCGTAGGCTAATAACTGCCTAACCTGGGGCCGGGAGTTCATTATACCATTCTCTTTCCTTTCATGCAGCAGAAGCACGGCTGTGTTTCTAAGTTTCCACCTGCACAGCCTGCCCTGGCCCTGAGACCACTGCACTCACACGAGCAGCTCTGAAGGGCTGTCAAGGCATGAATGACCTCTGACCTCCAACCTTGGAGAGAACCCCTCACGAGAAAAGCAGGAAACAGGTCACTACTGGGTGCATGCTGTGGACCAGTCTCTTTAAGCTACGTGGCACCACTGTCACAACCATTATACTAGTATTATCATTAATAGCAGTATCACTGCTACTACTTCTCCTGTTTTACAGAGATTGGAGTAACTAGTCACAGAGTCAAATTCTGGCCGCACTCCACGCCCTGCCCTGCATGCTCAGCCCACTGCTCTCCGGCCTGCTTTTCCTCAGCCTGAAGCCATCAATAGTGAAAGGCGGCTTCATTGTTCTTTTTTCTTTCAGGTCACAGGAGCCGACCGTGGGGTTCATCACGCTCGCCCCCCCAGCATGTTACTGAGGCAGCATCTGGATAAAGCAAGGTCCCCACCTTCCCGTCCCCTCATCCCCGTCCCCACCCTGATGAGTCTGTCTCCTCCAAGAAGGCAACTGCCCTGGGATGTTTGCTGCATGTCCTTAAATATGCCTATGTCCCTGTAAATTATGGAGCACTGGTTTGAGTATGTATATTGAATTTTCTTCCCCCTCCCTTTTTTTGTCTTTTGTCTTTTTAGGGCCACACCCGCGGCATATGGAGGTTCCCAGGCTAGGAGTCCAGTCGGAGTCGTAGCCGCCGGCCTATGCCACAGCCACAGCAACACGGGATCCCAGTCACATCTGCGACCTACACCACAGCTCACGGCAATGCCGGATCCTTAACTCACTGAGCGTGGGCAGGGATCGAACCTGCAACCTCATGGTCCCTAGTCAGGTTCGTTTCCGCTGTGCCACGACAGGAACTCCTCAGTCAACACTTTTTTGAGACCTGTCCTTGCTGGCGGTGGCTGGTTGGATGATTCCAACGCTGTGTAGGATGGACCCATCAGAGCCCACCTGTCCATCCCACACTGATGGACACCGAGGGGGGCCGCCAGCTCCCTTTGCCGCAAACAGCATACTATCCTTTTACACCTCTGTTTATCCGTAGCGGGAGACCTTCTCCAGGACCTACTCCTCGGAGCAGGATCACTGGATCATAACGCATACGCGTGCAGTACACGTCTATACGTACAGACCATATGCAGGTACCATATGCGTATGCCTGCGGGGGCCTTGCTTTAAGTAATGATTGGAGCTGGTATTTGCAAATTGCTTAGAACAGTGTCTAAAACACAATAAGCACCATGTGAGATGTGTTCAGCAAAAATAAAACAATTACGGAAAATAAACAGCACGGCCTCTGCCAGATTGCCTTCCCAAATAAAGACACCAGTCCACACCCTTACCTGCATTTCAGAAGATGCCTTGCCTGTGTCCCCACAAACTCCATGCTTTCTGACCCGTGCCATTCTGACGGGTTCAAGGTCACCCCTCCACTGTTTAAATCTCCATTTCTCTGATTCATAGAACTTGAACCGCTCTTCACAGGCTTGTTAGTCGTGGGGGCTCTTTCCTTCTCAAGGTGGAAGCAGCGGGAGGAATACATAAGCCGGGGAGTTGGAGAATCTTGGGGACTGCCCGTGACAGAGGCTGATTTCATGTCTTTGGAGGAAAAAAAAAAAAAAAAAAGGGAAAATGAGACAGAAGACATAGGAGGAGAGGGAGCGTGGCAGAGGAGGAGGAAGTGGAGAAGGAGGAAGTGGAGAAGGAGAAAGCTGGTTTCTGGGCCGGGGAACTGTTTCGATCAATCACAAGCTCGTGGCATCAGCAGTCCCTGAAAGGCCTGTGAAAGGGCAGATTTCTGGCCCCATCTCCAGTTTCTATGTCAGTGGATCTGGGTGGAGCTGCGAACCTGCATCTCTAGCAAGTTCCCGGGTGGTGCGGATGCTGCGGGTCAGGCCCTCGCCCCCTGTTTGAGAACCAGCGCATCAGAGGAGCTCGCCGCCCAGCCACTGCGGCGTGGTCACCTAGGGCACGGCTCCAACTGCACAGACACCAGTCAAGCCTTTTGAAGAACAGAAAAGTCCAGCAGGCCGCCCAGAGTAGTCACCTCTCCAGCAGGAATTAATGCCAGCTGTCACCTCCAGGGTCCAGACTAGGGGCAGGGGAGTGAGGCCCGCAGGAGCAACAGCCAAGGAGCCCCCCCCCCGTCTCGGGGACCAAAATCTGCAGGCAGCTAAGGGCAGCGCCACCTGGAATGGGATGCAGGTAGGGTCACGCTGGCCCCGCCCAGCCCGCTCACACCCCTCCTCCCTTCCACTGACAGTAATAGCACCTGCCTTCTGTCGCATTACTCATCTCCACATGGTCTCACTTGATTCTCAAGACAATGTCTATCCCCATTTGTCAGATGCAAACGTGGAGTCCCCGCAGCAAGTCAAAGAAGAACCCCCTTCTGCCGTCCCCTCACTCAGGCCGACCGCTGTGCACCTCCGCCGCTGCCCCGTGTGTTCCAGGCCTAAAAGAAGCTCTACGGGGCCCCCGGCCTGCACAGCCGCCGCCTCCCTGCCTCTCTGTCTCATTCGCCTCCTCAACAAAGCTCTTTGAAGGAGGCTTTTTGGTGTTGGGCCGCACCCCGCAGGCCTACAAGCCCTGTCCTTGCCCAGCCTCAAGACTGAAGAAAGAGCCCAGGGTCTGGGACAGACCTGAATGGATTAAAAGGATAGGGGGACATTACATGTCTGATGCAAGGTCTGGAGTGACACCCCACTGGGAGGGGCAGACGGTGGGCAGGACACGGCAGCAGGAGAAGAGGGAAGTCACCAGTTATGGGGGGAACTGACATCAGGTTGCTTCGCTGGTTACCAGGGAAACCAGCAGAGGGCCGTGCCCCTCACCACCCCTTTGATAAACTCTCATAGTGGAGATAGTTCTGACCTAAAGATTAGAACAATCACTAGCTGGGGCTGGGGTCAGGGCCAAAGGCCGATTAGGCTCCTGATTAAGAAGGAAGGTCAGTCAAGGCGGCAGGGTACAGGTGGGCCCAGCAGGGGATGTGCAGAGAGTGAGAGAAGCGCCATCTTGGGCGGCCTGCCCATACACTGGGACTGTGCTCGCTGGAGGACACTGATGCTCAGCAGAGTCAAGGGTCTTGCCCAAGGCCACCAGCTGGCAACAGACTGCTCGCGCTCTAGACTCAGCCAGCCTGACCCACCGCCACTAGTCCAGTCGCACCACTCCTGCCCTCCCGGTGTCTGCTCCTCAGCTGCAGACGTGTCACAGCCCAGCCTGCCTCCTCCAGGAAGCCTTCCTGGGTACTCCCAGAGGACCCTGTATTAGTCCACACCCCTAATCCTTTTCTGGGCATTCGCAGAGGACCCTGTATTGGTCACAGTTCTCCAAAGAAACGGAGGAATTGGCTGATGGGGCTGTGGAGGCCATCTACTGGCGGAACTCTCTCTTCCTCAGGGGAATTCCGTCTGTTTTCTTTCAAAGCCTTCAACTGATTTAACGTGGCCCATGACACCACAGGGTCATCTGCTTTACTCCAAGTCCACTGATTTAAATACCAATCCCATCTGAAAACTACCTTCACGGTGAACTTGAGATTGATGTTTGACCGCTCTCTGGGTACCGTGGCTTCCCCAGGTTGATGCACAGAATTAACCACCCCAAGCCCCAAACTTCTCCCTCCCCGCCTGTCATGTTGACTTTTCTGAGTCATCACCAGGCTGCCCATTTCCTACAGTGGTCAGCATCTGTCTTGTTCATCGATACATCCACAGACAACACAGTGCAGGGCCCTGCCCCCAGCAGGCGCTCTACAAGCAGTCCTGGGATGAATGAGTGGGGCCAGACCGCACTGCCTGCCGCCCCGCAGTGCTGCTGCCCCAGCACACACTGTCATTTAGTGACCAGCACACGCGGCCTGCTTCCCCATCTGCTACTCCTCACTTCCTTCCCTCACTCTCCACAGTAACAGAGCCCGTCTGACTGCTCACCAGGCAATGACATCGAGCAGAGGGAATCTGGCCCAACCACTGGGGCCCCAGGGAGACCCGCCTTCCACAAGGGCGGCCATCTCTCCCGCCCCAGGACCCTCTGTCACTGGACTTTGCAGCCCCTGAACCAGTTCCCAGGCTTTCAGGGGTGAGACCGAAGGAGAGGCTACAGCGGGGACTTCCCAGGAGACCCCTGTGCTAGGAAGGGCAGGGCTGTGCTGGGGGAGCCCAGGGTCCATTCTGTCCCGGGGAGCAGGGCTGGTGATAAAACCCAAATCTGCCCTCGCCCTTCTACCGGCTCCCCCCAGCCTTTTCCCAGGTGACGTCGCATGAAACACATACCAAGCTCTTTTTTTTTAATTTATTTTTGCTTTTTGCTTTTTTAGGGCTGCACCCACAGCATATGGAAGTCCCCAGGCTAGGGGCTGAATTGGAGCTAAGCTGCCGGCCTATGCCACGCCCGATCCGAGCTACATCTGTGACCTACACCACAGCTCACGGCAATGCTGGATCCTTAACCCAGTGAGCGAGGCCAGGGATCGAACCCACATCCTCATGGATGCTAGTCGGGCTCATTATCGCTGAGCCACAATGGGGACTTCCTCAGGCTCTATTTTAAAGTGAAAGACAATTCGCACAAAGATGACCTGGAATGGGGACAAGGGAGCAGAGGAAACAAGGTGAATGTGTGCATGTGTGAGTGTGAGCGAGTGTGTGTGTGTGTGTATGTGAGTGTGTGTGTGTGCATACGAATACACGCCGGGCCTTTCGGGTTCAGTGCGCAGGTAAGCCACCCCCTTCTGTCATAGCAGCCCCCTCCCACTAAGCACAACGACACTGGCCCCCGCTCAGGTTCACCACTTCCCTGGCTGCGCCCTGGAGGCTGCGCTGCAGAGAGGAGGCTGAGCACGCGGGAAACAGCCTGCAGCGGGGACCGCAGAGGCAGGTCGAGCCTAAGAACCCCTCTGGGGCCAGGAGAACAGGAGAAAGACCCTTAGGGCCAAAAAGGAGACAGAGCTGAACTCGGCAGGCCCAGTCTAGGGGGAGATCACCAAGGGCGGACCTGGATAATGAGATGCAAATTGCCTGGGCGGGGGGGGGGGGGGGGGGGGGGGGGAGCTGAGGAGATGCTTATATGCAAACGAGGAAGGCAGACCTCTGTCTGGATTAAGCTCAGTTATATTTCTTAACCCCTTTTGGACAGAATTAGTCCCCAAGTTGAGGGGGCCAGGGAGCAGCCCTCTCCATTCTGCAGAGGGGAAAACTGAGACCCAGCTGTGGAGTATCTGAGTGGACACCCAGCATTCAAACTAAGAGGAAGTCCAGACCCCCATCCCAAAGCCGGTCCCCCACCACCTCCCAGGAACCTGCTTGCAGCCTAAGCCCCAGAGTGCACTTGCATGTGTGCAAATAGCTCCCAGCTAGGGCCCAAGCCTGCTTTAGGGAGAAAAGCGTGGGGCCTAAAGGATGAAAGGACCCGGAAAAGGGACCAGGAAGAAGTTAGAGGAGGGAAAAACGTGATCCTGAATAAGTAGGGGTGGGGAGGAAAGAAGACAAGTAGAAGGAGGAAGGACCCGGGGCAGCATCTGCCTGGCATTTCCAAGGGGAGCAGAGCAGAAGAGACGACAAAAGCAGCTGCCACTCACTTGCAGGGCAGGGCCTCCACAAATATTGAATAGAAAGACCTGAGTTAAACCATATGACCCACCCATCCCATTCCTGACCATATATCTGTATAAAACCTTCATTCAGAAAGTTACGTGCACCCCTATGTTCACTGCAGCACTACTCACAATAGCCAAGAATAGAAACAACCTAAATGTCCATTGACAGACAGTAGATTATGAAGATATGGCACAGGAGGAGTTCCCGTCATGGCTCAGTGGTTAATGAATCCGACTAAGAACCATGAGGTTGCGGGTTCGATCCCTGGCCTTGCTCAGTGGGTTAAGGATCCGGCGTTGCTGTGGCTGTGGCGTAGGCCAGCGGCTACAGCTCCTGTTAGACCCCTAGCCTGGGAATCTCCGTATGCCGCGGGTGCGGCCCTAGAAAAGACAAAAAGACAGAAAAAAAGAGGAAGAAGATATGGCACAGGAAGTTCCCATTATGGCGCAGTGGCAACGAATCCGACTAATATCCATGAGGATGTGGGTTTGATCCCTGGCCTTGCTCACCGGGTTAAGGGTCCAGCATTGCTGTGAGCTGTGGTGTAGGTTGCAGACATGGGTTGGATCCTGAGTTGATGTGGCTGTAGTTTAGGCTAGCAGCTGTAGCTCTGATTTCCACCCCCTAGCCTAGGAACTTCCACATGCTGTGAATGTGGCCCTAAAAAGACAAGAAGGGGAAGGAGGAAGAGGGGGAGAAGGGGCAGGAGAAGGAGGAGGAGGAGAATAAAAAGAAGAGGAAGAAGGAGAAGGAGAAGAAGAAGATACAGCACATATACGCAATGGAATACTATCCAGCCATAAAAAATAATAAAAATGCCATTGCAGCAATATGGATTCAGCCAAAGAGTCTCTCTTTTTTTTGTCTTTTTTTTGCCTTATCTAGAGCCGCACCCGCGGCATATGGAGGTTCCCAGGCTAGGGGTCTAACAGGAGCTGTAGCTGCCAGCCTTCGTCACAACCACAGCAACGCAGGATCTGAGCCGCATCTGCAACCTACACCACAGCTCATGGCAACACCGGATCCTTAACCCACTGGGCAAGGCCAGGGATCGAACCCGCAACCTCATGGTTCTTAGTCAGATTCGTTAACCACTGAGTCATGAAGGGAACTCCCAGCCAAAGATTCTAATACTAAGTGAAGTAAGTCGGAAAGAGAAAGACAAATACCATATGCTATCACTTATATGTGGAATCTAAAATATAGCACAAATGAACCTATCTACAAAATAGAAACAGATTCACAGACATGGAGAGCAAGACTTGTGGTTGCCTAGGGGGAGGGAGAGAGAGTGGGATGGACGGGGAGTTTGAGGTTCGTAGAGGCAAACTATTACATTTAGACTGGATAAGCAATGAGGTCCTGCTGTACAGCACAGGGAATTATATCCAGTCACTTGTGACAGAACATGATAGAAGATAATATGAGAGAAAGAATGTATATATAGGTATGACTGGGTCACCTTGCTATACAGCAGAAATTGACAGAACATTGTAAATTAACTACAATAAACAAATTTGTAATGAAATTAAAAAAAAAGAAAGACATGAGTTCTGATTCCCCTTCTGCAATAGATGTGTGACCTTGAGCATGTCCCTTAACCTGCACCTGGGTTTCATTCTCTGTAAAGTGGGAACCAGTTATTCCAGCCCCGCCTCCTGCACAGAGAAAGCAAGGGTCAGATGAGATCCTGGCTGTAACTGCCACATGAGCGGGAGCTTTCGGCATCATTTCCGGCCAGGCAATCAGTCGGGGAGCTGGGGTCAGAGGGTAAGCGTCCCCCCCACCATTAGGTGCGCTGGGATGTGCTGGGGTTCATCCCTAATGCTTTCTGCCTCTTGAGTGCTTGTACCCAGTGCTATGGGGTGGGGCCACCTCAGGTGTCTTGGCTTCTGGGCTGGGCTCTGGCACTGGTCACCTGGCTGGCCTTGGGTAAGTCAATCCCCTCCTTGGGCCTTAGCTTTTACTAAGTGCAGAATGAGAACTCCGAACTTGATGGGCTCTGAGGCACAGCAGGGAAGTTTGTTTTTTTGTTTTTTGGGTTTTTTTTTTTTTTTGTCTTTTGTCACTTTAGGGCCACACCCGCGGCATGCGGAGGTTCCCAAGCTAGGGGTCTAATCAGAGCCACAGTTGCTGGCCTACACCACAGCCACAGCAACATGGGATCCGAGCCACGTCTGCAACCTATACCACAGCAAATGGCAACGCCGGCTCCTTAACCCACTGAGCGAGGCCAGGGATCGAACCTGCAACCTCATGGTTCCTAGTCAGATTCGTTTCCGCTGCGCCACAACGGGAACTCCCCAGGGAAGCTTTTTATGCAGAACAGAGAATCCCATGGAACCCTAGGCTGGTGGGAGTGATAGTCCAATCTGGGTTTGATTTAAGTTTCTGCTTCTTTAGCAAGAAATTCTTTGCATCACATGGAGCAATGGAAAGCATTTTCAGTCCCCCCAGTGGAAAAGGATGGGCATTTCCACTCTAAGAACAGGACCTTTCTTAGCCTGGAGAAGAGTCGCCGGGTCTTTTTCAGTGACTTGCATGTAGGGAGTTTTCTGTCTGGCTCTCAAATCTGATCATGAGAGGAAACCTGCAGGATGCAGAATGGGCCTAAAAAACAGCAGACAGGGAGTTTCCACCATGGCTTAGTGGAAATGAATCTGACTAGTATCCATAAGGATGCAGGTTCGATCCCTGGCCTTGCTCACTGGGATCCAGCATTGCCATGAGCTGTGGTGTAGGTCACAGACATGGCTCGGACCTAGTGTTGCTGTGGCTGTGGCTGTGGTGTAGCCCAGCAGTACAGCTGGGAACCTCCATATGCCACGGGTGCAACCCTAAAAAGACAAAAAAAAAAAAAAAAAGCAGCAGACAGGACAGTGAGGAGGACATGGAAATGAGAGAATAGACCCTGGCCATGGATTTGAAAAAAATAAACTAACTGAAAAAATGCACAACCTAAAAGCTGAGAATTATGTTTTATTCAACAGACTTGCTGAGGACTTAAGCCCGGGAGGCAGCCTCTCAGACAGCTGAGGGGCTGCTCCAAAGAAATAAGGGAGGAGACAGGATATACAGGAGTTTTCGCAAAACACACACACACACACACACACACACACACCAAAAAAAAAAAGCAAAACAAACAAACCCGGGTAGTTGGAACATCAAAAGATTACTGTTGGAGTTCCCGTCGTGGCTCAGTGGTAATGAATCCGACTAGGAACCATGAGGTTGCAGATCCGATCCCTGGCCTCGCTCAGTGGGTTAAGGACCCAGCATTGCCATGAGTTGTGGTGTAGGTTGCAGACGTGGCTCAGATCCTGCGTTGTTATGGCTGTGACGTAGGCCGGCAGCTACAGCTTCGATTCGACTCCTAGCCTGGGAACCTCCAAGTGCCACAGGTGCAGCCCTAAAAAGCGAAAAAAGAAAAAAAGATTACTATTAATTAAAGAAAAAACAGAAATCTAAAGTTAACAAACTTAGCGCTTTTCTACGTATGGGAAAAATGCAAGAGCCAGGGCTTGTTGAAACAATTCCTTGATATGCACCGTAACTACCTAGGGTCAGTACCCCGTTTTTCCTCACCCTGAATCCCCTCGGGGTGCACAGTCTAGCAGAGGCTGCAAGGGCTGCTGGCTTGATGGTCACGGCCGCTGCAGCCTTTGCTTACTGAAATGGCAGGTGACAGTCTTAGCCCACAGCCCCATTTCAGAAAGTGCTCCAGAATGGGTCTGTGGCCCGGGAAACACCAAGTCCATTAGACTCAAGGGCTGCTAGAGGGACAGCATACAGGCACCGGGTGTGGTTTGGGAATAGAAAACTCAGCCAGCCTGGCCAGGCAGCCCCACGGAGAGCGGGAGGCTGTCTGGCCTGTACCCACACACCCGGCCACTAAGCTTCAGGTGTGGCTCATGGACAAAAGGACAGCAGGAGAGAGAAGGTCCCCCGACCTGAAGTTAGCGCCCGACTAAGGGCTTCTTGAGCTGGAAATCGCCAGGACACACACCCATTGTACATATTTATCTGTATCCCCTTTACTGGTTCTGGGAAAGGACCAGGGGGAACCTTGACTGGTGACCGCAATCTAGGTTCAACGTTATCTGAACACCAAGGTGGGCCCTTATCAGAGGAAAGGCCAGATGACAGCAAAGTGGGCAAGCCCACTGGCACCAGTGACCACCCAGAACACTGAGAAGACCTGCCGCCTACAATGATGGCACTAAGGCACCTAGAAAGTTCTCATGTCTGTCTGCCAACTTCCTGGGATTTCGAAGTTGGCGCATTTGTTTCCTAGAGCTGCCACAGCAAATGATCACAAATTGGATGGCTTAAAAGGAGAGAAATTTATTCTAGAGGCCAATAGTCTGAACAGTCAGGGTACCAGTAGAGTCATGCTTCCTCCGAAGGCTCCAGGGAAGAATCCTTCCTTGGCTCTTCCCAGCTTCCAGTGGTTTCCACCCATCCCTGGGCTCACAGACCCATCAGTCTAATTTCTTGTCTCCACAGGCCCATCTTCCCTGTGTGTGTGTCCAAGTTTCCCTCTTCGGGTAAGGACACCAGTCAACGGAGTTAGGCTCCACCTTAATCCATCATGACCTCATCTGAACGTGACTGCATCTGCCAAGATCCTATTTCCAAGTAAGGTGCCAATCACGGGTTCCAGGTAGACATGAATTTGGGGCGGGGGGGGACACTATTCAACCCACTATAGTCGACAAGCTTTCATTTTATCTTTATGCATACAAAATACTGTATTGCTCTCCCAAAGGAAAGACCTCTGCTAAGTTCTGTTTGACTGTCCAATAAACACATTTACGGTAGGTGAAGGGACAAAGAGGAATGAGACTATCCTACATATCCAGGCTGGGGGCTCAGGACTATATTTGTGACTTTGTAATAAGCTATCATGGAAAAGAATCCAAGAAAAAAATTTAAATATATGCATACAGACGTATAACCAAATCACTCTGCTATATACCTGAAACTAACACAATATTGTAAATCAAATAAACTTCAATTAAAAAAAAAATTCTGTGTAAGTGAAAATTTAAAAGAGGACCATATCTGCAGGCAGGCGCAGAGTCTGAGTGGGGGCAGCCGCCGAAGGGGCTGGGAGAGTGAGTATACGGTAGACAGAGCTGAGTTGAAAACAAGAAGCCACAAACCAGAACAAGACGGGGCCCTTCTGCATGAAAGTGACTTGGATCCCCCCGGCCCCTGGCCTCGAGCACAGACGCTCCACCATCACTTTAAGAAACATTTCTCCATCTCGCACCCTTGACTCTTTGGACACTGGTAGGATCGTTCTTCATTGTGGGCTGTCCTGTGCATTGCAGGATGTTTAGCAGCATCCCTGGCCTTTCTGCCCACTAGATGCCAATAGCGAGTCTCTAGCTGTGATGCCAAAAATAGCTCCACACACTGCTAAATCTCCCCCTGGAGGCCACCTCTCACCCAGTTAAGAACCACTGCCAAAAAGGTTTAGAGAAGACAGTGTCCAGAAAAGATACAGGCCACACTCCTGATCAGGAGAAGCGCCTAGATTTTCTCTCCCATCAGCTCCGCATTTCTACCCTAGCTAAAACAGCAGCACATAATGAATTTTTTCTGTTTTTGGTTTTTTTTAGGGCCACAACTATGGCATATGGAGGTTCCCAGGCTAGGAGTCAAATCAGAGCTGGAGCTGCTGGCTTACGCCACAGCCACAGTGACGCGGGATTCAAGCTGCATCTGCGACCTACACCACAGCTCACGGCAACTGTGGATCCTTAACCCAGTGAGCGAGGCCAGGGACTGAACCTGCCTCCTCATGGATACTAGTCAGATTTGTTACCACTGAGACACGACAGAAACTCCAGCACATAATGAATTTTTTAAGGCCTGATTAAAATCATGCTCACCCTAGAGTTGCCCAGGGGCCTAGCAGTTAAGGATTCAGGGTTGTCATTGCTATGGCTCAGGTTCGATCCCCAGCCAAGGAACCTGTACACGCCACAGGCATGGCCAAAAAAAAAAAAAAAAAAATTATGTTTATCCTGGGTACCAGCACTCAATGCACAGATGTTTGGACCTCGTGATAGAATCAACTGGTAGAATCCATGAGCCTCAGGTGAAAGACATACTAGAAGTTTATCAGTGGGCCAGAAAGGGCAGGAGGACAATTTAGGACCTGAGGAAGGGACTCAGAGGTACAGCTGGACCCATCCTTGTCCTGGGCCAGGATCACAGAACCCCACGTGAGTCCAATCAAACTACTGTTGACGTCCATGGATCCAGTGGGAACATTCACCTAGCAGGAGCCCTCGGTGATGACAGAGGTCAGTCTAAATGTAAGCAAAACCCCAGCCAGTGCCTGGAGGTGCAGACTAGAGCTGGCGGAAGTTAGCCAGAGAGACAGAGCTCCAATCAATGGGACTGGGACTCAGGCTCCACTTGAGGAGCGACTCCACTGCCCGGCTGCTAGGCCATTTATGCCCAGCAGAGGTCAGAGGAAGGCCAGAGTTCATGGGCACCTGGGGACACCAGGGACTCACCTGGGAGCATATGCTGGCAGTGGCTGTCAGATCCTGCTGGGAGGAAAGACACTGGTTTGCGGCAGTTGCATTTACACTGCCGAACCATGCCAGCTGGCTCCCTGCTGCAGGCTGGGGCATTTCCTGGCTGATGAATTGCCCATCCCCCTTGAATGCCAAATTCACAGTTCACGTGCTCCCTTGTCACTACATCAAGCTTGACATTTATGGGGTCCAAGGAGAGCCTCCAGTCAGGAAGACTGCGGGACGCAGCATGACCCGGAGGAGGGCAGCGAGAGCTGAGCTTTGGACTCTGCCGAGCCCGTGTCATGTCCCAGCTCGGCCGCGTTCAGGCTGTTTTGCCTCCGGCTAGTAAGTTATCCTCTCGGAGCCTCAAGGTCCTCCTGTATAAGATGGAAGGAACAGGAGGAACCGACATCAAAGGACTTTAGGATTAAGTGAAATGACATACATGAGACTGTGGCACGGTGCCCAACACATACAAGAAATCCCCCACAAATGTGCTTCATTCTGTGACAACCCCACATCGCAGACACTCCAGGAGTGGCCTCCACTGTGAAAGCCATCCCTGTGATGCAGTGCACAGGACCCCCAAGGGTCTGCATCAGCATCCAAACAGCCACACCAGCACTCGTCTTGTAGTTCCAGGGGCTCAGAGAGCCAAGATCCCCAGGGGAAGGACAATTCTAAGAGTGTCCACTGTCCAGGCCCCACCAGGGCTTGCGGCCGCCATTCACATCCCCTGTCCTTCAGAGGCCTTCAGTGTCACTCGTCGGGAGCCACAAGCTATGCACGTGAGAAACTTGTACAACATGTCCGGTTGTGCTTGGCAGTGCTGTGGCTCCCAAGTGGCTATCAGCTGGGCTCAGGGCCCCTGAAGGACCAGTGGGCGTGCCCTCCCTGCTCCCTCCGCCGCCCTTCAGCACAGCCATCGAGACCAGAGCCCTCGATCCAGATCAGACCACCTCGATCCAGATCGCCAGCAGCAACCACAGGGACCTGCAGTGTCAGCCCCTCTGGGAGCAGCCTCCGGTCAGGGCCAAAGCCACTTGGAAAGGAAACAAAACTCTAGTTTGCATTAGAACCGCTCAACCAGAGGATAGGGCCAAGAGACTTCCTCTAATGGCCTCACATAGAAGGGTGGGTCTTTCTTTTTTTTTCTCTCTTTTTAGGCTTTATGGAAGTT
This sequence comes from Catagonus wagneri, assembly GCA_004024745.2. Classification (NCBI taxonomy): domain Eukaryota; kingdom Metazoa; phylum Chordata; class Mammalia; order Artiodactyla; family Tayassuidae; genus Catagonus; species Catagonus wagneri. Next base: position 15,913,887 of record PVHT021183556.1, on the reverse strand, counting down.
CCCAGACCAGGGATTGAATCCAAGCCACAGTTGCAACCTATGCTGCAGTCAAGGCAATGCTGGATCCTTAACCCACTGCACCACAGTGGGAATTCCGAGAGGTGGGTCTTTTTGAGGAAAATCAGAGCCAAGGCCTCTTTACAATAGGCACCTGTTGCTTTCCTTCTCCCATTCTCAGAGCCGTATTGTTGAATATTTATTGTTGAATATTCGTCTCCACCACTCAACCATAACCTCCACGAGAGCAGGGGCCGTGGCCTCGTGGCCCATTTGTTCTCTGCTGTGTCTCCAACTTCCCTGATGGACGAATAACTAACGATCTTTAGAATACACAACGTTCCTGTGTCTCTGGAAAGATAAAGCACGGGTTATCACGAAATCAGTTGATCTGGAGACACTTCATGAACTCAGTGAGTATTACTGCCGCGCGAAGGGGTTGATAAGACAGTAGAGACCGCGGCGCCCTGTGATCGAGCCGTGTGATACAGCAGGACGGGCGCATACCAGCCCAGCAGAGAATCAGCTCCACCCCCTTGCAGACTTTGCCCAAACCCACGGAGAGGGAATCCACAGAAACACTGGCAGGGACCCACAAGTCCTCATCACCCACTGAGGAACATCCGGAGTCAAGCACCCTTAAAACGTAAGGGTCTGTGCTACCCCTAGAATTGCCCAAGCATTAAGAACTCCTGGGGGTGGGGGGGAGTCCCATCGTGGCTCAGTGGTTAATGAATCTGACTAGGAACCATGAGGTTGCGGGTTCGATCCCTGACCTTGCTCGGTGGGTTAAGGATCCGGCGTTACCATGAGCTGTGGTGTAGGTCGCAGACGCGGCTCGGATCCCACGTTGCTGTAGCTATGGCGTAGGCTGGCAGCTGCAGCTCTCATTCAGTCCCTAGCCTGGGAACTTCTGTCTGCCTTGAGTATGGCCCTAAAAAGCAAATAAAATAAAATAAAATAAAATAAAAAGAACTCCGGGGGAGAACCATATTTTGATATTGCCCCTGATCTTGAAATCGACGGAAGTGAACTCACAAGAGGTATGCATGAGATACCACACCTTCTGCACACATCACACGCCCTCGGAGGAAAGGAGAGAAATGTGACATGGGACCTCACTGCCACCTTCTTAGGCTGCCACACCACCCACTGCAGCTGCAGCTAGCCAGTGTCTGCCTCTCCCACCACAAGGCAGCATTTGCACGTTCTGATATGTTTGTTCTCAAAACTAAACAAGAGCTTCCAGCCTTCAACCAACGCCACCTCTATCACGTTTTCCTTCCTTGAAAAGCAACGATTGCAAAGCCAATTTAACTCCTACCAGGAAAAGGTCCGTGGTACTGGACACACCATCCTGGGGACACCTCCAGGAATGCCAAGCAATTACGGACCTCTAAGTTCATACCAGGATATTATAATAAAGAGAATCTACCACTTCCTTTTTTTGGAATGGCCACACCTGTGGCATAGGGACGTTTGCAGGCCAGGGACTGCAGCGACCTGACCCACCCAACCCCACTGGAGTCGGAGGCTTAACCCACTGCGCCACGGCAGGGACTCTGAGAATCCACCATTCCTGACCAGTGTCGCTCTCCCCAGCCCTACCCAGGCTGTGCTCAGCCAGGAGATGCCAGCGAGAATAGATAAGCCAATTGCTTATGACTTGAGAGCAACACCATCTGGGCACAAATTGATAAAGAAGCCCTAGAGATTATCACAAAAGTCAAGAAGCCTTAAAACGAATTCAGCGTCCTTGCAATTATAAACCCTTTCTGCAAATCTTTTCCAAGGACGAGCCTTCCCTCTTAATTATGCCACGACGTATGTGCCCCTGAAATGAGAGGCTCTGCTCAGCATTTATGATCCATGCTTATCTTCCAGCCCGGAGATGCACTTTCACAGGCCGATGTGCTAAAACTTCTACTCCGCCAGGTTCTGGAGAACCGCTCCCGAAAGCAGCCCAGAGAGAAGGGAGAGGACCGCAGAAATGGAAGATACGGTAAGGAGCGCTGTCCACACCACGTGCTGCAGGGAAAAGTGATTAAAAAAAAAAAAAATACCTACTCTCCTGAAGGAGGAAAGCCCCCTCCCCCATCCTGAGCAGGGGCGCGGTCTGGGGGGACATTTGGACAAAGGCAGGTTTGAAGCATTGAGGCTGAGGAATGTAATTAATGCCTCTATGTGGTCCTTAGCAGCTAAAGTGGGGAGGCAATGCACAAGGTAAACATAAACATCCAAATAAGCCCTGCGGAGCAAGCGCTACAGGAACTTGGAGGAGAGCTGACTCTGAGCTTTGGTGGCCAGGAGGGGACCTAAGAAGAGTGGGATCTGGACAGCAGAAGATGAGTCTCTCCCAAAGGATTTTCTGGAAGTTCCCTTGCCGTGCGGCAGGTTAAGAATCCCGCGTTGCTACAGCCGCGGCAGGGGCCTCAAATGCAGCTCGGGTTCAGTGCCCAGCCCGGGAACTTCCACATGCTATGCATGTGGCCAACAATTTTAAAAATAATATAAAGGGGTTTTTCCAATGGACTATGAAGAGAGGTGACGTTAAGGCTTTGTGGAGGGGGGTAGGGGGGATGCACTGTGGGTTTGGGACACAAAATCTATCAAGTTGACTTGTGATGATTTTTGTACACCTATAATTGAAATAAAATTCCTTAAGAAAAAAAAAAAAAAAAGGGCTTTGTGGAGGCTGGAAAAGGGCCCGAAGCCTCGTGCGGTGGGGAAAGCGCAGAGATGGGCGGGGATGGGCAGAAACAGCAGAGGGACACTGAATGTAAGGATGACGCATGCAAACTCCAGAAGCAGGGTGGCCTCATGGCCTGGTTTGCCTGAGGCAGTCCCAGTTTACTTCTGCCGTCCCACTGTAATAATTAATGATGTTCCCTTCCACCCTCAAAATTGTCCCAGTTTATTGGGCTTTTTTAATTTTTTTTTTTTTTTTTTGTCTTTTTTAGGGCCACACCCGCAGCATATGGAGGTTCCCAGGCCAGGGGTCTAATCGGAGCTGTAGCCACTGGCCTATGCCACAGCCACAGCAATGTGAAATCCGAGCTGCGTCTGCGACCTACATCACAGCTCACGGCAATGCTGGATCCATACCTCACTGAGCGAGGCCAGGGATTGAACCCGCAACCTCATGGATACTGGTCAGCTTCGTTAACTGCTGAGCTACGATAGGAACTCCAATAGAGTCCTGATTTAAATGAAAAACTATACGGTCACCTGGTTGGGAGGACCTACCACCCCCGCATGCCTCTAACACGCCCTCTGTTGCAGGGGGGATCTGAGACCACGCAGCTCCCACCCGCCCTGAGGGCTTTCCAGCCCAGGCCTGCATGCATGCCCTCATTCCCAGCAGACACCTCCCCTTCCGCAGGCACCCGGAGCCTTTCTCTCTCCCACCACCATCCCTCAGAAATCCTTGGTTTCCCCCAGGAAGAGGGAAAGGATTCATTTAAATTCAAAAAATAAAAAGACTTGTTCAAATCAAGAGACTCCAGGAACAAATGAAAAGATACGCCAAGGGCTGGGACTAGATGGCTGCCGAGTGTGCAACTGAGAATAAATTCGCAGGCACGATGTCTAAGAAATCCCTACACACCCAATGGGAAAATGGGCAAGGAAAATGGAAAGGCAAATCACAGAGGAAACCCAAACGTTAACAAATATGAAAGATGTTTGACCTCACTCATAGTTGCTGAAAATAAACTCAAACAGGAGTTCCCGTCGTGGCTCAGTGGTTAACGAATCCGACTAAGAACCATGAGGTTGCGTGTTCGATCCCTGGCCTTGCCCAGTGGGTTAAGGATCCGGCGTTGCCATGAGCTGTGGTGTAGGTTGCAGACGCCGCTCGGATCCCGCGTTGTGGCTGTGGTGTAGGCCGGCAGCTATAGCTCCTGTTAGACCCCTAGCCTGGGAACCTCCATATGCCGCGGGTGCGGCCCTAGATAAGGCAAACAGACAAAAAAAGAAACTCAAACAACAAGGAGATGCTATTTTAGACTCACCAAATAGGAAAAAAAAAAGGTTTAAGTCTGACAATGTCAAATGACGGTGGCCTAACCGGTGCCCTCACACAGTTAGATAGGAGACCATCTGGAAGAGCGACTTAGCTCTATCTGGTAAAATAAAAGATGTACATGCTCCACAACCCAGCAATTCAATTCTCTGGCGTACATCTTAGAAAAACTCTCTCACCCATGGCATAAGGAGACCCATATCTCCTTGCACAAATGAATACTTAGGTGCCCAAGAGTTACAATGACAAAAATGGGGGAAAATTTAAATGTCCATTAACAGACAAATGGAAAAATAAGCTTGGGAGAGTCGCCCAATGAATATTGTACAGCTGTTAAAGCAAATGAACCAGAGTTACAAGAATCACATGGATAAGCCTCCATAAAGATAGGGGGCTAAAAGCAAGTAACAGATTTATGCAGTATAACACTGCCCGTAGATATTTTAAAATATGCAAAACTTGGGAGTCCCATTGTGGCTCAGTGGTAACAAACCCCACTAGACTAGTATCCAAGAGAATGTGGGTTGGATCCCTGGCCCCACTCAGTGCGTTAAGGATCTGGTGTTGCCGTGAGCTGTGGTGTAGGTCGCAGATGAAGCTCAGATCCTGCGATGCTGTGGCTGTGGTGTAGGCCGGCGGCTGCAGCTAATTCGACCCCTAGGTCAGGAACTTCCATATGCCACATGTGCAGCCCTAAAATAAAATAAAATAAGCAACACTTTATAAGTACATGGGCATGTACTCTATGTGTATATACCATATACATGTGTATATGGAAGTGCACATACATAGCCAAAAATTTTAAATTATGAGTGGGGGCATCAACTCCAAATTCAGAACAGTGGTTACCTCTGGGGAGGAAGGTGAGACAGCGGGATTGGGGAGGGGTGTATGGGGGTTTCAATTAGATGTAATATTTCATTTATTAAACCTGTGAAGCAGGTCTTCCCGTTGTGGCTCAGCAGGTTAAGAACCCGATACAGTGTCCATGAGGATGCCAAATTCGATCCCTGGCGTCACTCAGTGGGTTAAGTATCCAGTGCTGCTGCCAGCTGCAGTGTAGGTACTAGATGCAGCTCGGATCCTGCTGCCGTGGCTGTGGTGTAGGCTTCAGCTGCAGCTCCAGTTTGAACCCCTAGCCCAGAAACTTCCATATGCCACAGGTGCAGCCCTTTTAAAAAAAAAAAAAAAAAAAAAAGGAAGAAGCGAATATGGCAAAGGTTAAAACTGGACAAAGCGAAGGATGGGCACAAGGTCCTCCTTATATCCTCTGCCTCTCCAGCTTTTGTTTGCTTGAAATATTTCAGTATAAATACAAAATCGGGGGGTTGGTACACGAGGGGAGGGTAGCAAAGGTGACAAACTAAGAGGCCCCAGGCTGGGACAGGCTTGGGTGGGCCTCCCCAAGCCCTCCCCACGGCCAGCACCAACCCTACAAGCCTGGCGGGTCCAGCACTGGGTCAGGATGGTGCTTGAGCCTCTGGCCGGACGCGGATGGAGCTAGCAGGTGGGGTGGGATCCCCCCCCGCCGTCCTCCTCTCCCTCCTCTGTCTCAGGCTGGCCTTTACTGGGCTTGGCCCCGCTGGTCTTCAGCACCTCGCCGTACGAACTGGGACAAATTTCCTCTCCGCTTGGTGGTGCCAGACAGGAACACAGCTTTCACCCACCGGACTGACAGAGATCACAGTGTCTGATTCAGCCCGATATAACAGGTATGACTTTGTTCCGCAACACTCTGGTGCAAGAAATGTCACATTACTCATGTGTCTAAATTCAACTAAACTTGGTAACAAGCCCCCACTCTCCAGGATTGGCAAAAAAAAAAAAAAAATCCAATCTTAGTCATGATTTGGAGGGCTCCCTCCCTCTTGAAGATCATACTAAAGCCCCGGGAGGGTTACACATTCAAAAAAGAGGGGGAAGGGGCACTGAACTTCAGTCTGTCGTGGGCACCACTGAGATGCCCGTTGTCCCAGCTCCACTCCCTCCACGCCCGTCTTAGAAAGAGGTCCCAAGATCACAAGGCTTAGCTCTGTCTCCTCAAATCTCCTGGAATCTAGAAGCTACCCTATCAGAGGCCCAGCCGCCTCCCAAGGCCTCAGGCGAGTCCAGTGCTGGTCCCTGGGACCCACAGGGATCCGTCACCGCAACCCCACTGCAGAGAGCTGCCCCTGCGGTTGGATCCCCCATCCAACCCCCGTCGGTTCCCAAACAGCATGAGACTGGAGGCATCAGCCCCACTGGACGACTCCTCCGACATACTGTTGAGTTGGGGGTGAAACAGCTATTATAGACTGAATTATTTTCTCCCGAAATACATATGTTGAAGCCCTAACGCCTTCAATGGGAATTCTGTGAAAAGAGGGTTTGCAAAGAGGTCATTAAGGTCCAATGAGGCTACAGAGGTCAGGCCCTAGTCCAATATGACTGGTGTCCTTACAAGAAGAGGAAGAGCGACCAGGGACGTGCATGGACAGAGAAAAGGCCATGTGAGGATACGGCAAGAAGGCAGCCACCTACCCGCCAAGGAGCGGGGCCTCGGGAGAAACCAACCTTGCCAGCACCTGGATCTGGGATTTCCAGCCTCCGGAACAGTGAAAAATAGATTTCTGTTGTCTGAGCCACCCAGTTTGTGGTATTTATGGCAAGCCTAGCAGACTAATAACAACAGCTAAGCGTGTGTCTGTGTGTGTGTGTCTGCGTGTGTGTGCACGCGCGCGCACGCTTGCCAAAAGCTGCAACCCTAGAATCCAGGCAGGGGACATTCCTCACCTGTGCGGTGGCTTTCCTGTCCTACCCAGCTTGGCTTCTGTACGAGGCTGACCCTTTAGTCCGTGCAAACCCCCAGGCACAGGAGGAGGGGGAGGCCCAGGGCGGAGACACTGGCTGTCCTACTGTAGGAGGAAGGTGGGCGTGACGGCGTTTTCAGCCAAGCCGGGAAGTGTTACCAATGATGGTCCCTGGGCAATGGGATTATAAAGGGATTGTACTTTCCTTGTTCTTCTTATCTGTGTTTCCTCGAGTTTCTAAATGAACATGAATTGCTGTGGCAATAATGAAAATAGTAAGTTACGAACTCTGAAAATGTCTACCGTTCTTCTGGGCCCAGATCCAAAGCCACTCGCTGCACGTGCTGCTTCCCCACAGCGGCACGCGGGAGCCTCTTCTGCCCGGCCAGCCCGTGGGCGGCAGGCTTCTCCCCGATTCCTCCCTCTGGGCTGACGCGTGACTGTGCTCCACTGCCGGCCAGCCGCCTCCCCGCAGCCCCAAACAGCGCCCACCTTCGCGGTCACCGCGGAGCTTGGCCTGGCGCTGTCCCACACTAAAACCACGCACTGGGCCCACCGGGATTCTTTCTGGTTTTTACGACAACACCGAACAATATCTACTATCTTCCTTATTTTGTAGATTTGGAAAGTGAGGCTCAAAGATTGACGGGGTCATGAGCCTCGGAGAAGGAGACTGGAGAGGGGGCCCATCCGACTCCAGGTCCTCACGGCTTAACCACGGACGGTCTCGCGGTCAGACCCTGAGAGGAGAGACGCTGACCCCTCATCTGTTGGTGGTGGGGGGGGGGGGTGTTCCATTCCCACCTTTTGTTTTTTTTTGTTTTTGAAGAAGTGAAAACTGTATTTACATGGAAAGCATTTACCCAAGGGTTTAAAAGAAAAAAAAAGGCAGGAGTTCCCGTCGTGGCTCAGTGGTAACAAATCAGGCTAGTATCCATGAGGATGCCAGTTCGATTCCTGGCCCCGCTCAGTGGGTTAAGGATCCAGCGTTGCCATGAGCTGTGACGTTGGTCACAGATGTGGCTCGGATTCAGCATGGCTGTGGCTGTGGCATAGGCCACAGCTACAGCTCCAATTCAACCCCTAGCCTGGGAACCTCCATATGCCATGGGTGCGGCCCTTAAAAAAAAGGAAAGAAAGAAAAGAAAGAAAAGAAAAGGCAAAGTGAGGAGGGTAGCCAGCAGCCAGGAGGGAGGGGCAGTGCTGGCCTGCGTCGAGACCCAGGATGTTTGCCTTCAGGAACAAACCCGTCTGCCCTCCACGTGTTTCATTCCGTCATGAGCTGGGCCTGCTTTCGGCCAGCGCGCCGCAGGCTGGGCAGACCCCTAGCTGAGCCGCCATTCAGCAGCTCCGGGCTGATCTGTGCTTCCAGCAGCCCTCGGCCGTCTCCTCTGGCTTGGAGGCACCCAGGGACTCCAGCTTTCTGACTGGACTGCTCTGGCTGCCCTTTCAGGCAAGGAGGCGTTTGCCGGAGTGGAGACGGGGGCCAGGCGCCGGTGGCTCAAAGCAGTGCGTGCCCTCTTCCTCCCTCTGCCGTGCCAGGCCCCGTGCAGAGGCTCTGTTTTCCAGAGACACGAGTAAATTCAGTTCAGAGTGTAGAATTAAGGCTCTCCCTCGGAAAACAGGCTAAGTCTCTGTTCTCTAACAGTTTTCCGTCATAAGGGGGGGGGGTCTCTCAAACTCCTTCTGCCTGATTCATGGTTCAGAACTTAGGCAGGGGAGAGAGGGTGTCATAAAAAGATCCTCTCAAACGCCACAAGAGTCCCACTGACCCCGGAGGTCCCCAGTGTTCTTCCTTCTGCGGGCCAGGTTAGGCTAGCCCTAGGCAAGTTTCTCGGCCTTGACCTTACTGATGCTTTGGACAGGATCATCCTCTGCTGTAGAGGGCTGTTCGGTGCCTTAGAGGACGTTCAGCAGCCTCCCTGGGCTGCCACCAGATGCCAGTGGTGTCCCTACAGGCGGAACAACCAAAAGTGTCTCCAGATATTGCTAAGAGCCCCCTGGGAAGCCAGCCTGCCTCCAGCTCTAGAGAAGGGCTGCCCTAGGGTTCTGTGCCCCGGACCGCACCCAGCACAGTGTCGGCCCACAAGCAGAAGCTTCAGACTGGGCCCTTCAGAAGCAGACGCTGGGGCAGAGTTCCCATTGTGGCTCAGCAGTAACAATCCGACTAGTACCCGTGAGGACACGGGTTCAATCCCTGGCCCTGCTCAGTGGTTTAAGGATCCAGCATTGCTGTGGCTGTGGCGTAGGCCAGAAGGTGCAGCTCCGATTCCATCCGTAGCCTGGGAACTTCCATATGCTGCGGGTGCAGCCCTAAAAAGGCTAAGGCAGAAAGAAAGAGAGAGGAAGGAGGGAAGGAAGGAAGACAGGAAGTCCATTCTTTCATTCAATCAGCCAGTCAGCAAACACGTGTCTACGTATCGATCAGTTAGTATACACTGGGTGTTGGCACGGAGATCAAGTAGATAAGCAGAGTCCCTGCCCTGACACAGCTTGCTCTCGAGCAGGAAATCACGTATCACACCGTCCATTACAGTGAAGTGTGTTGAGGGTTATGTGGAGATGCACAGGGGGCCATGAACGAATTTACGGAAGATGAATTCCGGAGCTAGAGCGGGATCCTTTGCGTCATCTCCAACTGTAAAATACTGGCCTTTCCCCACCCCAGCCACCTCCTCAACAGGCTCACAAGTGCCCGCTAGGATCTGGGAGCCTGGCGGTGACATCAGTCACCTGGGACCAGGTAGGCCCCAAAGGACAGAGGGTGTGTCAGGATCCAGTTGACTTTGCTCCCACGTGGAACTTCTGATTCCATTTTTGAGCCAGCTGAGGCCGTGGAGTAATCGAATTAGGCAAATATTATGGGGAAGAAAATGGGCCTGTAAGTAGCTTAAAGTGATGGAAATGACCTGAAGGTGGCCATGCAAATGGTCTGTATAATATCCTGTAATAACCCTGTCCAGGCAGCCCGAGGAGGCAGGCTTCCAATAATGAGGTGTCTGATTAGAATAATGTTCAGTGGGAGAACGTGTGAGTGTCCGCATAAATCAGGCCTGGAGAGCCTCCCCAATTAGCCAGGAAGGAGACATGCAAGGTGGGTGCCCACGCCGCACCAGGAAGCTGCCAGGCAAGCTGCAGGGGTGGGGGAGGAAGACGAATCATCGCCATAACAATCCTGACATTTTATAGCCCTCTACAGTTTATAAACTCTTTTCCTCTGCGATATCTTGCCCAGCACCCGCCCCCCCAGCAGTTCTAAAGATTAAATGAGATAACCGCCTCTTGTGAGACAATTCACAGTCACTGGGAGTCATGACTTTGACCCCAAAGCACCCAGCATGGTGCCTGGCGCACAGTAGTTGTTCAATAAACAGGACAACTCTTTATTCAGGGGAGTGCCCATCGTGGATCAGCGGAAACGAATCTGACTAGCACCCATGAGGTTACAGGTTCAATCCCTGGCCTCGCTCAGTAGGTTAAGGATCCAGCGTTGCCGTGAGCTGTGGTGTAGCTCGCAGATGCGGCTCGGATCCTGCATTACTATGGCTGTGGTGTAGGCCAGTGGCTACAGCTCCAATTCGACCCCTCGCCTGGGACGCTTCATGGGCCACGGGTGCAGCCCTAAAAAAAAAAGACAAAAAAAAAAGCAGCTATTAAGAACCCCACAGCAGAGAGATGACAGTTCTATGATCATCTGCTTTTCTCCCTGATGGCACTGGGGACACCAGGGGACACCGGACTCGCACACACCCTTGGGAGATTTCTTTTCCTTTCTCTGCTTTCCGAGCATCAGGGGTAAATCAGCAGCACCCTCAGCAGACAACCACATGAGAAACGTTAGTTTCTGTCTTCTATTTTTTTTTCTTTTTAGGGCCACACCTGTGGCATATGGACGCTCCCAGGCTAGGTAGGGGTTGAATCTGAGCTACGGCTGCCAGCCTACGCCACAGTCACAGCAATATCGGATCTGAGCCACATCTGCAACCTACCGGATCCCTAATCCACTGAACCTGAGGCCAGGGAGGGAACCCGCATCCTCATGGATACTAGTCAGATTCTTAACCCACTGAGCCACAACGGAAACTCACTAGTTTCTCTGTCTTTATCCTCCCGTCTCCACTCCAGCTGACAAGAACCCAGGCAGCACGCGTCAACGGGCCCCACAAGACACCTCATTCTTTTTAGCGACTGGGACTGTCTGCAGTGTGGATTCGTTCACGTATCCCATATGATGACTGAGGACCCAGTCGGGGCCAGGGTCAGGCACGTGGGAGAAGAGAAGAAAACCCAGCAAAGCAGCGGCCATAGGAGCCCAGGCCTGGCAGAGGGTGCCCAGCCTGGGTCACGCCTCCTCTCAGGGATTCTAGGGTCAGCAAGCCATGGGAGGAGACGGTCAGGGAGCAGGACCAGGCCACACAGGGGAGAAGGGCATGTGGAATTCTCACACCTGTGGGCAGCTGCAGGCTTACCGGGCTTTCAACTCTCACCTGCCTGCAGGCCTCCGAGAAATGTTGCCTTTTCTCTCTGTTCCACAGAGGAAGAAACTGAGGCCCAACGAAATTAAGCCATCTTGCTTAAGATAACAGCCTCAGAGCAAAAACTTAGATCTGACCCAGCCTTTCAGACTCCAAATCTGCTCTCTTCTATGTAAACAAACACAGGCAGGGACTGAGCACGTGGGCATACCCACAGCCTCATGCCATGGGTCCCAGTGTGACCGCCTACACTTACATGAATGCTTGGTGTCCACACACACAAACCCATGCCCAGATACAGACTCACATTCACGTCCATCCCGAGCCACAGCCCAGAACGGACTTGACCTCTTGGGCTTTTATCTTTCAATGCCAAAGCGTGGTCATCCGGGGCTGCCGTTAAAGTGCGAAACAGGGATTAAAGGACTGCATCCTGTTCCCTGAAGTTCTGAGCTGGATGTGAGGCTTCTGGGGAAGCTGAAACCAAGATGGGGAGAACCTGACCCAACTGACCTTGCTGCAATCACTTAAAGTCCAAGTAAATGTGAAGATTCCCGAAGTGGGTCTGAAAGGAGGAGAATGAACATTCACATCTGGGGAATGACCCAAACGGAGGCTGAGCTCTCAAACTCCAGCTCGCAGAGCTGGAAGGGAGCCTGGAGATGAGCCCATCCCAAGCCACATTGTACAGAAAGGAAAACTGAAGACAGGGACTTGCCCCAGCTGTAGGTGCTCTCCACACCATGTGCTGCTGGCTTGCACGAACGCATAACCCACGCTCTTTTAGCCAGTCTCCAGAGCGGTATTTCTCAAAGAGCAGGCTAAGGACACCCAGGCCAGAAGCACCTATGGGCCACAGATTCCCATGCCCCACACCCTGACAGCCTGTTTCCTAATGTCTGAGATGGACCCAGGTGGAACTGGTCCACTACAAAACTTCAGAGTGATGCCCCAGAGAAGTCTGGTCTATGGTGGTGACTGAGAAACTCCCAAGTGACACAGGGACAGGGAGGGGCAGAAGCTAATGCTGACATGGGTAGGAGGACACAGTCCCCCACCTGTGACCAGCACTGAAAACAGTAAACATGGAGGTGGGTCCCACCCATTCATCAAGGTCAGCCAAGTCCACCCTAGTGATCCAAAGAGTATATGGACACACCGTTTTCTTTGGGGAGCCCAGGATTTGGCTCAGAGAGTAGTAATAACCAGCCAAGCGTGGAAATCTTGATTCCTAACTTGGAAATTTCATGTACGCAGAAGTATCCTGAATATTTGTTACTACCTCTGCCAGCCAACTTGCAACCACGCTGTGCTGGGGCTGTGAGGCCACCTGGTGGCCACAGGAAGAACTGTCTGACTTCCTGGTTTTCTCTTTTTATCTTTTATTCCTTCTGTCTGTTGACTCCCTCTCAGACTGGGCCTTTCATGCAAGTATGCTCACATTCTTTTTAATCCCCTTCCTCTCATTAAAGTACATCAAGGCCTACAGGGCTTAACCAGAAAATAGATTCATGAAATGAAGAAGACCTGGTTGGGTGCCCACCAGCCTACTGTCACCCCATGGGAGTTTCATGCCACAGGCCCAGGTTGCCAGGACTTCTCACTGCCAGAAATCTGGATATTTTTAGTAATATTTTAATAGCTCGGCAGATAATTCTTTTAGCTTTAAAATGCTATGAGGCTATGACAATACCGTATACATGAAATTTGCTAAGAGGACAGAGCTTAAGTGTTCTCACCTCACAAAGAGATAACTGTGCGATGTGGTGAATATGTTAATTAGCTTGACCGTGGTGATTACAGTGTATCGCATATCAAAGCATCAAGTCCTACACTTTAAACATATACAACTTTTCTCGGTCAGTTATTCCCTTCTCAATAAGGGTGCGAAAGTAAAATAAAATTTTTAAAAACATAAAAATAATTCATGGCAGAGTTCCTGCTGTGGTTCAGTGGGTTAAGAACCTGACATAGTATCCATGAGCATGTGGGTTCGATCCTTGGCCTCACTCAGTGGGTTAAGGATCCAGTGTTGCTGCAAGCTGCGGTGTAGATTGCAGACGTGGCTCAGATCCGGTGTTGCTGTGGCTGTGGCGCAGGCTGGCAGTTGAAGCTCCTGTTCAACCCCTAACCTGGGAACCTCCATATGCTGCGGGTGTGGCTGCAAAAAGAAAATAATAATAATAATAACTCATGGCATAGGCTCCACAAAACATGCCTAAGGGTCAGCAGCCTGTGATGCTGAGGTAATTCTTGCCTCTTGTCTCCTGTTCTCCTTTCCTCCCTCTCCCTCTCCAGTTGCAAGACCTGGTGGTTACAGGACCATTAGACACGCGAGGACTTGGGCCAATGCTCTCTCAAGAAGGTAAAGCCGCATAGGAAAAATCCTGGAATTTTTAACTGAAAGCAGTCATTTAGAGAACTTCTGCCAGCATCCTCAGTCTAAATCCCTTGAGAGAGCCCAGAAGAACCACTGCAGACTCCTTCCAACACATTTCCATAGACCTCCTCTTCTAAATGAACCTGCTTCCCGCAAGCACTAGGATTCTAGATAAATAAAAAATGAGTCCTTATTCAATGGAGCTGTTTTTCTGTTCTGTTTAATTACTAGTATTGTGGCAGCATTGTTTTCTACTATTTCCAATGCAAATGTGCAGTGCTTCTGCTTCACTGTGGATTACGCCCGGCTTTGATGAGCTGGCCCTGGGAGCTAACCGCCACTTAAAAACTACTCCCGTGGGAAAATACGTGCCAAACTCTGAAGATCCCACTTTTACAGATCAGCTCTGGGAAGGAGAGTCTGTTAACATGCTGAGGGCTGCCTGGGAAAATGTTGTTCTGAGGGATACGTTTGGCTTTTCACACCATTCTTACTCGATTCACAGACTGCGAGGGTGAGAAGATCCTTAGAAATCACTTAGTCCACCCCCTCATTTCACAGATGAGAAACAAAAGGTTTACATGTGAGAGAACAGCGAGACGGACTGACATGCCCCAAATCGCACAACCAGGGAGTGACCCGGGTCCCCAGGCTCCCAGTGCAGGGACGAGAGCTTTCCTGGTGATGAGGAATACCATGGCCACCAGGCAGCCAAGAAAGAGAAGACGTAAAACAATGGCAGTCGGCCTTCACGGAATTTCTGACGTGCCAGGCACCATGCTAGGACTCAAGAGCAGTTAATCTCCCAAAAGCCCGAGCGTGTGGTACCAAATGTGATCTCCACTACACAGCGGGACTTCAGAGGTTAAGCTGGCAGCCAATGCCTAAGTGTCAGAGTTGACTGTCATAGTTAATAAGTCACCGGGGACTCAAGAAGCCACGCTCTTTATCAAGGTGCTCCTTCAGGTGGCCCGTTCTGCTCTGCAGCCCTGCCACACCCCAGCCGTCTGACAGATGCATCCTGCATAAGCCCCAAACCTGCATTCTTCTTTCCCTCTTGTAAGACAGGGGCAGGATTTCTGGGTTGAGAAATACCAATAGGACCTTTCATTTCAGGTAACACGACAAGTCTAGATTCGTGTAACACAATTCAGGTAACACGGCAGGAAATTCTCCTAGTAAACACGAAAAATAGGGTAACTAAAAACCAATTGATTTCATAAGTACATACATGATCTGCAGGAAAAGAATGGCCAAAAATCATCAGAAAGCCCAGTCTTAGGGAGTTCCCGTCATGGCTCAGCAGAAACAAATCTGACTAGAATCCATGAGGGCGCGGGTTCGATCCATGGCCTTGCTCAGGGGGTTAAGGATCTGGCGTTGCTGTGGCCTTAGCCTGGGAACCTCCGTATGCTGTGGGTGCAGCCCTAAAAAGCAAAAAAAAAAAAAAAAAAAAAAAGCCCAATCTCAGGAGGGGCTAAAAGCCCACTAAAGCCCAGGGTGGGGTGAGGGGACACTGTATGACCCCCATTGCCCTGGAGCTTGGGTTTTAATGGATCAACATGAGGGGAAATAGATCAGGAAACAAAACGTGGGGTCAAGAAGACTGGGAGGCAGGTGAGAGGTCCCATCACAAGGCCAGAACACCTCTACATCCTACCCTCCCCCTCACCTGGACATGGTGAGGGTACAAGTCTGTCTCTGCTCTGGGTGGAGACACCCCTGAAAACTCCTAATGCAAAAATGGCCCTTATGTGGATCGGGGGTGAAATTTGTACCAGCAGTGAAGCATCACAATAAAAAATGACTTTAAAGTAGTTTTGCTTGAAAAAAGCAAATACAGAGACCCTCTCTGGAGGAATACAACACAAGCTTAGACATCAAAGAATTCCTGCAATAAAGCGCTGAAGAAATGACCTCAGACATTTGCACTCCCATGTTCACTGCAGAATTATTTTACAATAGCCAAGATATAGAAACAACCCACGTCTCTGTTGACAGATGAATGGATAAAGATGTAGTGCACACACATATATATATATGAACACTCAGCCTTAATGGAGTATTACTCAGCCTTAAAAAATAAGACAACCTGGAGTTCCCACTGTGGCTCGGTGGGTTAAGAACCTGACTAAGTATCCATGAGGATGCGGGTTCAATCCCTGGCCTTGCTCAGTGGATTAAGGATCCAGCATTGCCGTGAGCTGTGGTGCAGGTTGCTGGATCCCTCATCTGCAGCTTCGATTCGACCCCTGGCCTGGGAACTTCTATATGCCACAGGTATGGCCCTAAAAAGAAAAAAAATAATAAGGCACATTGCCATGTGCAACAACACAAATGAACCTGGAGGGTATTATGCTAAGTGACAAAAGCAGAGAGAGAAAGACAAGTACTGCATGGTATCACTTATACGTGGGACTTTAAAAAAGACAAAACTCCTAGAAACAGAATAGAATAGGGGTTGCCAGGACCTGGTAGAGAGTCAGGAAATAGGAAAAAGTCTGTAAAAGAGTGTAAACTTTCAGTAATAAGGTGAATAAGTTCTGAGGATCTACTGTAAAGCGGGCAATTATAGTTAACAATACTATATTATATATCTGAAATTCACTAAAAGAGTAGATCTTAAGCATTCTTACACCAAAAAAAACGAACATGTAACAATGTGAGATGATGAACATGTTAATAATTAACTTGACTATGGGAATCATTTCACAATGTATACATGTACCAGACCATCACACCATACGCTTTAAATATTTACAATTTTATTTGTAAACTATACCTCAAGAAAGCTAGAGGGGAAAAGAAATGATCTCATGATCAAAAATTATAGGATACAGTCTCCTGGGATAGACTACAAGTGGAAGATAAGAAAGGGAATGTACATATATGTAGGATTGGGTCACTTGCTGTATAGCAGAAATTGGCACAACACTGTAAACCGACCATGCTTTAATAAAATTTATCTTTGGAGTTCCCGTCGTGGCTCAGTGGTTAATGAACCTGACTAGTATCCATGAGGATGCAGGTCTGATCCTTGGCCTCGCTCAGTGGGTTAAGGATCCAGTGTTGCTGTGAGCTGCAGTGTAGGTCACAGACGCAGTTTGGATCCCAGGTTGCTGTGGCTGTGGCGTAGGCCAGCGGCTACAGCTCTAATTGGACCCCTAGCCTAGGAACCTCCATATGCCGTGGGTGCGGCCCTAAAAAGACAAAAAACAAAAAAAAAACCTTTTTTTCTTTAAAAAATTACAGGATACAGGAGTTCTCGTTGTGGCTCAGTGGAAATGAATCCGACTAGGAACCATGAGGTTAAGGATTTGATCCCTGGCTTCGCTCAGTGGGTTAAGGATCCAGCATTGCCGTGAGCTGTGGTGTAGGTCGCAGACGCGGCTTGGATCCCACGTTGCTGTGGCTGTGGCGTCCGCCAGCAGCTGTAGCTCTGACTGGACCCCTAGCCTGGGAACCTCCACATGCTGTAGGTGCGGCCCTAAAACAAACAAAAAGGGCGGGGGGGGGGGGGGGGGGGGAAGGGTTACAGATGGAAATGAGCACTACGCACAGGGGAAAACCCAAAGAGGGAAAAGTGAGGTGGGCTTCAAGGTGCCGACACCAATCCAGGTAATGAGGGTGAAAGTAACAACTGGCAGTCACAGGACATTTACCAGGAGGTGCCCTTTGTGCTAAGGCTCCATACACACATATCCCTGTGACCTTCCACTGCGTATTCAACCAACCAATGACCGGCTTAGAAACAAGCTTCAATAGCAGACGTGGAAAGTGCACTATCGACCACGGACTCTCATGCTTTTTTCAGACGACAAGCCTTGTATTTTTTTGTCAAATTAGGTAATAGCAGACTTGGAAAGTGCACTATCAACCACGGACTCCCATGCTTTTTTCAGACGACAAGCCTTGTATTTTTTTGTCAAATTAGGTAGACAGATACACAGATGATAGAAAAAGATGCACATAATATATACACAAATGTGTGTGTGCGTGTTCATCTGTATTGGGTTCTCCAGAGAAACAGAGCTATAGGATATAAAGAAAGATAGATGATAGATTGATAGATAGATAATAGATAGTAGTTGATAAATCGATAGGTGATAGATTATAGAAGACAGATGATCAATAGATAATAGGTGATCAACAGATAATAGATTATCAATATATAACAGGTGAACAATAGATACTAGATGATCAGTAGATAACAGTGATAGATAACAGAGGATAGACAGATAAACAGATGATAAATATATCCCCATCCCCATCTGAACACACAATAAGAATACCTATGCTGAGTCTCAACGTAAAATATACTTTTTAAAGTTCCCTACTGCGGAGCAACAGGAACAGGATTAGCGGCATTTTAGGAGTGATGGACACAGGTTCATCCCCATTCCCACACAATGAGTTAAGGATCCGGCTTTAGTCCCAATCTGATCTTTGGCCTAGGAACTTCGTACGCCATGGGGCAGCTAAAAAAAAAAGAAATATATATATATATATATATATATATACTTATATTATATATATATTAATATGTTATATAGTTTTATTATATATATATATATATATATATATTTTTTTTTTTTTTACAAAAAGACTAGGAAACACTGATATAGTCCCAAGCCCCCATTTTCTTTCATGGGAAACTGAAGTCCGGAGAGGGAGCAACCGAAGTTGCCTGGCTAGCACGGAGTCCAGGGCTGGGACTTTCTGCTGCTCTCTGTGGCAACACAATGACACTAGGGGCCTTGACCGTGCACAGCCCCGGGCTGCGAGGCCTCCTCGAGTACCCCTAGGAGAGGGGAGCATGGAGCAGGTCTGGCTCTGCCCCAGACTGAGCGTCAGGAAGTTTCACTTCTGGCTGCTTGGTGATGCCTCCTCCTTCCCTACCCCCTTGACAAAAACACCCATGGCTCTTCTGCTGCCTCTCCTCACCCACTGTCAACACCGGGTTTCAGGAAAGGAGTTTGGGTCTTTCATAAAAATCTAAGTTACTCCCATGCTCTCCTCTTCCTGATATTTGCTTATGTACCAAAGGATTGAAAATCTAAGCCCAAGACAAGAATTTCTCACCCAAGAGTTTTCCCCTGGCATCAGAGAAACACTGAGGGCATCAGTGAGGGAGGGGAGGACACATTTGACCTCTCTGGTACCTGATGACCCACTGCCTAGTGCTGGTTAACCAGGAACCACCCGTAGGCTTGGGTGAGCCTAATATCTATCTATCTATCTATCTATCTATCTATCTATCTATCCATCTACCTATCTATCTAACATCTATCTCTATCTCCTATAGCTCTGTTTCTCTGGAGAAACCAATATAGCTACATATGCACATACACACCTGTGTATATTTTATGTGCTTCTTTTTCTTTATCATCTGGGGTCAGCAGTATTCATCTCCCCATGATCTCCTCCAGCTGCCCTTTGCTCTGATAGGAGCCCTCTATCCTCCTACTTGCAAGGTTGATAAAGAAATTAACAGATAAAGAATTACAGAGTTAGGATCTGCTTTTCTAGCCAACTTAGCAAAATTTATCATTCTCAATAGTCTGTCCCTTCAAAGCTGTCACCTTGGGGTGAACTGTTTATTTCAACAATTCATTTCAAGATCTCTGTTTTAGGAATATTAATAATTACCAATTATGCAATGCCTGTTATGGATCAAAAACGACACCAGGCACTTTACAAACTATGTCTTATTAAATCCTGGAAAAGAAGGACTGTCCCCTTTTGAACAAGACAAAGCCAGTTCTATTCCATCTGTATCAAACCTCACTGGTGCCACAAAAACTCTAATCCCCAATTTTAGTCATCACGCTTGGTCTAATGACTTGAGGCTGTTTCTGGAAATCAAATTTACCCTTGAAATGAGAAGACCGCCACAGAGAACAGTCAGAGAGTGTGTCACAAACTCAGCTGGATTTCCCAAAAAGGAGTTCCAGGAATGTGTTGTGTCACGGCAACATCTTTGCATGAAGTTCATGGCCCAAGATGACTACTTTGATGTTTGAACGTGAGTGTGTGTGTGAGTGTGTGTGTGTAATTAGCCAAGGTACTTTAAAGGAACTTGAGAGATGCAAGCTATACTCTTAGCAAGACGTGCTTAAATGCAGATCTGACCTGGCCCTTTGAGAGGGGAGGGAGCAAAAAGAAGGGGTTCCAGAAGTTTCCTGTCCTGACACATGAGGGGGCGTGGCCACCACATCCCCTGGTGCCCTCCTACCTACTCCTGCCCCCTCCTTCTTATCCCCATTTCTGCTAGCTGCATCTCTTAGTGACAGCGGGGAGGCCTTGATTCTCAGCTGTAGTGGTCACTGGCCTGGAAGCCTCGCCCTCCCCTTCCCCTACTTATGTGCGACCCACCTGGGGGTTCTAAGGGGTTGGCCTTGTTTTTCTCCCCGTCAAGTCCCATCCTCTCTGATCTGAATGGCTGAAGTGTCTCAGCCTTATGCGGGTGTTTTGGAGGTTCACAATCAAGCTCCCCTTCTGACCAGCTCTATATCCCCCTTGTCCTTCAAACATAGAAATTCTGGAGTTGCCACTGGTCAAGTGGGCCCTTATGCTGCTCAGCAATTGCTACATTTCCTGAGTCCACTTGTTACCAAACCAAACTTGCGTCCCATCCATTGCACAAAATTAAGTCAATCTACTGACACTGAGCTGTGGTTAGGCAAGTGCAGTGTTTGCAGCAGGGCACCAGGCAAGGAGTCCAGGTAGCCAATTCCGAATTCCCAGAAGGTTTTTAGGGAAAGCAATTTAAAGACAGGGTGAAGGAGAGGGGTTGCACGGTACATGATCAGCCAGTGGACATTCTTCCAATTGCCTGGTGGTGAAGTAATTGGGGGTCAACATCATCAATCTTCTGGCTCCAGCTGGTCTGGGGCCTACCTGTTCATGGACAGCATCCGGTTAAGTCCTTCCACCTGGTGGGGATTTTAGTATCAGCAACACAGTATCAGCTCAGAATACTACCTATAGCCTTTGAGAGGGAACGAAAGGTCCTTGACTTTGTTTAATGGCTATTATTAGTTTGTCTTGCTTGGCTGTTTTCCCTTCTTTCTGCATTTTCTCACTTTTCTGGTTAGATGTACTCTTTAAAACTCAGGGAAGGCCCAGGCGGCTAAAGTTTTTCCACCAACAGGAGGCAGGCAGAGGACAAGTGGAATGAGGTCTGTTGGGGAAAAGACCCCATAGAGCCCTGCTCCGTTACAAGCTTTCCTCCCTCTCTTCTCTCTTCAAACTTTCTACACCCCCTCCCTCCCTACGCTTACCCTTACCCTTTAGCCAGGATCCTTACCTCATTGAGAAAAGAGAGAACCCCGGGGATCTGCCCCCCTGGACCTGCCATCCGCCCCGCCCTCCCTTGCGCCCAATCAGAGCGCTTAATTAACCGGAAGGCCCACCCCCTCGGCCTCAAGCTTTCTTCCCACCGC
>PVHT021183556.1:15869221-15891777 GCA_004024745.2 Catagonus wagneri | reverse complement strand
CAATCCTTTGCCTTCTTACTTTTTTTTTTTTCCACAAACACTATCACGGAGAGCTCATTCTCATTCTGTCACATGACTTCTTTTTTTTTTGTCTTTTGTGTTTTTAGGGCCGAACCCACAGCATATGGAGGTTCCCAGGCTAGGGGTCTAATGGGAGCTGTAGCTGTTGGCCTACATAACAGCCACAGCAGCACTGGATCCAAACCACATCTGCGACCTACACCACAGCTCAAGGCAACTCCGGATCCTTAACCCACTGAGCGAGGTCAGGGATCGAACGTGCATCATCATGGATACTAGGCAGGTTCATTAAGCGCTGAGCCACGACAGGAACTCCTTTCATGGCTTTAAAATACCATCTACACTCTAATAACTAACCCATAAATTTCCAGCTCCAGCCCAGACTCTCCCCAAAGTTCCCGGCTTGTTACTGGCATCTGCCCATTCGCCACCTTCACCTGAAAATCCCATCTTCACCTTAACCTTCCCAGCTGCGAACCCCTGATCTTCCTCCAGACCTGCACGTGCTACAGCCTTCTCCATCTCGGTCAACGGCAGCTCCACCCTTTCCAGCAACTCAGGCCAAACCCTTGACGCCGCTCTCTCACCGCTCATCCCATTAGGAAATCTCACTGGCTTTGCTTTGAAAGACCATCCAGAATCCAGTCATTTCTCAGCACCACCTTCCTACTGTCACCCTGGTCTAAACCGGCATCACTTCATCTGGGTTACTTACTGCATGAGCTTCTCTCTGCTTCCATGCTTCCTCTCAAAGTCTATTCTCAGCACAGCAGCAGAATGATCTGTTTAAAATTGTCAGATTACTGACTTCGCTCAAAATCCTGCCTTGACACTCAGGATAAAACACAGCATCTTCCACTGGGAATCACCCGGCCCCCCAAGACCTGGCACCCCTCCTGCCCCTTACCTTCCTTTCCTGCTTCTGTCTTCCCACTCGCTCTGCTCCAGCCCCACTGGCCTCCGCTGTCCCACTCCCACCTCCATGGCTGCTGCTCCCTCTGCCAGGAATCTTCTTCCCTGTCCTCTTAGCCTGCTTATTTTTCTCCTTAGCGCTGTCACCACCTGGCGGAGCAGCTGTCTCTCCCCTCTCCCCCACCAGGCAGAGCTTCAGAAGAGCTGGGACTTTCTCCACTGCTTTTCGTCATACTCCCACCCAGGCTTCTGGGAAACTCCCCCTGGACCAACCCTACCCAGCAGCTGCCTCTCCATCCTTGAAGCCACAGCATCTACCACGCCTTCCACCCCCGCCCACCTCACCCCTCTGCTTGTCCTTCTGCCTGGGGCTGCCAGCACCAGACCAGAGACCAGACACTCCAGGGCAACACCCAAGGCACCTGGAGGGCTCTGCGCTCCATGGGAACTCAGTATGCACAGCTGCACTCAGGGAGGTTTCTATGATGCTGATTTGAGATCCACAGGACCGGGGGCAGGGGTGACTGAGTGTCCTCAGTAAATGTGCCCACGGGGGTCTACTGGCCCCAGAGCTGACTTGTCAAAGGCCCATTCAGGCCTCAAGAGCGCCACCTGCTCCTGAGAGCTAAGGGGGTCCCATGCTTCTGGGCCCAGAAGGAGAGGCAGGGGGTACCTCACAGCCTCCGCACCCCTCCTTCATGCACTACTTCCCCACACGTGGGTCAGGTCCCTCTGCTGACCCTTGCATGGGCATTCAAGCACTGATGGCACAATGAAAAAGTTCTCCTTCTTCAGTTCTCTTTCAAAGACCCTGTTATGGGAAGAATCGTGCCTCCCAAAAAAGATACACTGAAGTCCTAAGCCTCAGGACCTCAGACTGTGGCCCTGGAAACAGCGTTATAGTGGATGTGATTAGTTAAAGTCAGGAGGGTGGAGCCTGATGCAACGTGACCGCTGTCCTTCTAGGAAGATGGCCAGGTGAGAGACAGACACAGGGAGGAGGCCATGCGGCCCAAGGGCAGAGATTGGAAGGAGGTACCTACAGACCCAGGAAGGGCAGGGCTTGCCGGTCAACCACCAGAAGCTGTAAAAGGCCAGGAAGAATCCCCCTGAAGCTTCAGAGAGAGCATGGCCCTGCTGACATCTTGATTTTGAACTTCTGGACTCTAGAACTGTAAGACAAATTTCTGTTGCTTTAAGCCACCCAGTGTGGCAGCCCCAGGAAGCTAACACAGCTCCTGATTACCTCCAGAAAGTCTCATCTGGGGGCTAGCAGGTTTTTAATGCCTTTCCAACACTTGCTAATTTTCCTTTTTACAAAGGAAACACAGTCCTCGGGCTAAGAGCTTCTGGCAGGAAAGGCAGCTAACTAAATTTTAATAACCTTGTTTTGATCTCATTGTATTTATTTGGGTGATTATCATCTATTTCTGGCAAGTGATAACTGGCTTTCCTTGCACAATAGGAAAACAAAGTTTCATTTTCAAATAAATAACATTTAAAAAGACTTCATTTAAAGAAAAAGAGTATCTCCTATTAATAAAAGTGGAATAAAACTATGGCAAAAATAGCAAAGGTGAGAGCTGAGGATGGTCTCAAGGAAAGCCAGGCCCAGCTGCCTGTGATGCCAAGAATCATAAATGTAAAACAGATCAAATGGAAATGACAATGCACAGGACTGGAAAAAAATGACATACAAAACTGTCATCACACTGGTCTTGCTCTTTATTCTCTCTTTTTTTTTCTGTTTATGGCCACACCTGTGGCATATGGAAGTTCCCAGGCTAGGGGTCGAATCAGAGCTACAGCTGCCAGTCTATACCACAGCCACAGCATTGCCAGGTCTGAGCCATATCTGTGACCTACACTGCAGCTTGCGACAACACCAGATCTTTAAACCCACTGAGTGAGACCAAGGATCGAACCCACATGCTCACAGACACTACGTCTTAACCCACTGCGCCACAATAGGAACTCCTGGTCTTGCTTTTCTATACCTTTTCTCCATCACACCCCATCCCACCTGCCTCCTTGGCCTGCCCACATTTGGGCACCAGGGCCACCATAGGGCCAGGCTCCCTCTTGTCACCAAAGGAAAGTGACCTGATAAGGTAGATCTCACTGAACTTGGAGTCAGAGGATGTGGGTGACTGTCACATCACTACTCCCCAGACTCGGGCAAATCCCTCAGTCTCTCCAGCCTCCTCTCTCCAAGAGAAGATAAGACTACCTTTGGTTTTTCTCCCAGCTCTGAATTCTCTGCTTCTGAGATGTTAGCGATTCAATGCTGTTCCCTCTTAGGCACTCCTATTTCACTTTAAATTCATAGGAATGACTCCCCAGTGGAGGAATTCCAAATTCAGTGGCACAAGGAGGAGAGAGAGTTTCAGAGTGGCGGATGAGGCACTTTTTTTTTTTTTTTTTTTTTGCTTTTTAGAGCTGTACCCACAGCATATGGAGGTTCCCAGGCTAGAGGTCTAATTGGAGCCATAGCCACCGGCCTGCGCCACAGCCACAGCAATGCGGGATCCAAGCCACGTCTGCAACCTACACCACAGCTCACGGCAACGCCGGATCCTTAACCCACTGAACGAGGCCAGGGATAGAACCTGCGTCCTCATGGATGCTAGTCAGATTCGTTCACCACTGAGCCAGGTCAGAAATTCCGAGGCACTTCTAAAATCACAAAGCAGGCAACCTCTGTCTACATGAGGCTGGCCTCACCCCCAGATCGTGGAGCTACCATCATCTCAGACCCCTCCTCCTTCCCTACAGGGCATCCCCGCCCTCCTGGGTCTCGGCCTTCCACTTTATCAGGAATCAAGGAGCCAAATGTCCGATAAGGCTGAATACCACATTTTTAATTCTTAAAAGCAAAACATAGATATTATTTACACGCATACATGTAGATGTTCGTACACACACACACAGAGTTCAGGGCAGGAAAGGGCTAGGGAGAAAAATCAGCTCTGACAACCTAATAAATGTCAATTTCTGAGGGGGGCTGAGTTAGAAGATGAATCCTCCCAACTTTAATTGGAGACATGATGGTCTCACTTTGCCAGGCAGCCCCGCCTCTGCCCCAGATCCCTCCACAGATAGCAAGGCCCTTGCCTGCTCTAATTGACAGGAGGCCTCTGTCTCCTAGGATTTGTTTCTGGGATGTCAGAGATACAAGGGGCCGGGGGGGCGGGTGCTCCAATGCCACCCCCACCCACAGAAGAGACAGTCATGGGGCTGGGCAGCTTCAGGATGGTGATCACACTGTGCTGGCCCTAAATGTGATCCAGTAGAAACACAGGGGCCCTCCCTTCTAGTGATGTTTATCCCCACTTCACAGAAAATCAGGGGCGCCTTCCCAAAACAGTGATGGTGTTCTAATCCAGGTACAGTGGGAGAAGGGACAGAAAGGGCTAGGGGACGGTACTAAGGAGGAGGCAAGGAAGTCAAGGGCCTGCCCTGGAGAGGCCCTGTCTCATAGCAGTCGGGAGAACCGCTCCACAGCCAGACTGCCTGCAAGCACAGCCCAGCTCCACCACTGCTGCACCGTGGATACAGTGCTTAGCCTTTCTGTGCCTCAGTGTCACCATCTGTAAAATGGATATAATCCTGCCCCTAAGACCCCTCCACTCCAACTACTTCTGCCCTCTCCAGAACCCCCAACCGTTCTCCTCTCGCCTTCCTGTAAATCCCAGTCTTAGCCATGCAACTCTAGTCATTTTTATATCAGCAACAGCCCAAGTAACCAGCATCTGCACAGCGCTTTAGACTTCACAAAGACACCTTTAATTTGCATGCATGCATTGTTAATATTCTCACACAGTTCAAAAATTAAAAATAAGAGTTCCCATTGTGGCTCAGCAGTTAACGAATCTGACTAGTATCCATGAGGTTGTGGGTTCGATCCCTGGCCTCACTCAGTGGGTTATGGATTCGGCGTTGCCGTGAGCTGTGATGTAGGTTGCAGACGTGGCTCAGATCCTGTGTTGCTGTGGCTGTGGCCGGCAGCTGTAGCTCCGATTAGATCCCTAGCCTGGGAACCTCCATATACTGTGGGTGCAGCCCTAAAGAGAAAAAAAAAAAAAAGAGGCAAACAGTGAAGACTCCCCCTGTGACCCATCTCCTGTCCTTCCAGAACCTAGCCTCACCTCCAATAGGTGACTACTGTTCTCAGTCCCCCAGAGATCCTTCTAGAGTGTCACTATGTAGGCACAGGCAAACACTCCTATTTCCTCCTTTTTAAAACACGAAATGTAGCGCACCGTACATAGAGTTCTATACCTTGGTTTTCTTCACTTAACAATATGCCTTATTCATCAGGACAAAGCCTTTTTTTTTTTTTCCTTTTCATGGCTGCATAATACTCCATATGCGAGCAAACCATCATCTCTTAAAGAGATTCCTCCTCATGGACATTTACGTTGCTTCAAATCTTTTCCCATCCAAACAATGCTGCAATAAATGGCCATAAACATAGACTCTGCGCACTTGCACAAATATATTTGTAGAGTAAATTCCCCAAAGTGGAATTGCTGGGCCAGAAGATATGCGTATTTATAATATTGATAACTCCTGCCAAACTGACCTCTGTGGAGGTTATACGATCTACCTTCCCATGAGAAATACCAGAGTGCCTATTTCCATACAGTTTCACCATTAGAGCGTGTTATCAAATTTCTGGACCCTCGCCACTCTGATAGGAAAAAAATTATTTATCAGTGTAATTTTAATTTACATTTATTTTGAGTGAGCTCAATCATCACTGCACACGTTTAAGAGCCATTTGTATCTCCTCCTCTTAGATGTACTTTGCTACCCATTTATCTCCTTTGGTCTTCACAACACCCCTGTGAGATGTGGACGGCAAGTATTAATAAGATCTACATTTTTAAATGATAAAGCTAAGGCTCAAAGCATTTAAGACTCTGGCGCAATGCCACAGGCTGGTACGTGGCAAAGCCAAACCCCATCTTGCATTTTTCTCTCTTCTGCCTTGCCTCACCCCCAGTGAACCCAGGACAGTGCTGAGATGGGTCACAAAGAGTCAGGGGACAGGGGTCCGGGGACCTGGCTTTTCGTGGTGACTTTGGGCCTGAACCTCCACTCTTCCACGGACTTTCCATATCTCTAAAACCAAAATTTGAACTAAATCACCAAGGTCCCTTCCAGGAAATGATTATAGTGGGAAGCACTCCATGAATCTTTTATTATTATCTCTTTTTGAGTGGAGGAAATAAAACAGTTTTCAAACCTCCCAAGATGAGAACTTTCAAAGCGTACGGTTTATGCGAACCTAGTCTAATGAGAGGCGGCGGGAGGCGGCGGAGTAAAGGAGACAGGGGGCTTCAGGCAGTGCTGGAAAGCGGGAAGCGAGGAGGGGCTGTTGCACTGGACCGACCGCTGGAGGTGGCCGGTACTGAGAGCCGACCGTGAGCCTTTCAGGAGTTTTGTAGGCCCACTGATGTCAAAGTGATATGGTGAAAGCGGCCAGGGTGTGAATATTTACACCACGGAAATCAGCAAAGGAGCATCCCCGTCTCCCGCCCCCAGAGACACCTCACCTCTTCTGGAGGGTCTGCAGAAAATCTCAAGTGACGAGAAAACTGGCGAATTCAGACGTGCCGGGAGTTTGGAGGGGTCGCGGACAGAGCGCAAACCGGGGCATTGCGCTCGCCCCTCCAAGGCACCTCAGGACCCGGAGCGCGGACCCTGGCGCGGACCGTAGGGCTCAGATCTCTGCTTCTCCATGCTACTCGTGTGGTCCTGAGTAACCAATCGGCCTCTGGCACCTCATCTGCAGCAACCATGGCCCCTGCCTCAAGGGGCTTTGTGCAGAAGCGTTAGTTAATCCATGGGAAGCCCTTAGAACGACGCCTGGCACAATCAGAGGCTCCGTTAGCGAGGGCTACTGTCGCTCTTTTACTGCAGCTGCGGGGCCAGTGCGCTGGAGGCGCATCCCGGAAGGGAAGGGAAGGGAACCCCCACCCCCACCCCCACCCCGCGTGCTCACCCTATAGCCGTGGGGCCTTGGGCAGCCCTTCTGCCCCTCTAGGCCTCACCTGATGATCTCTCCCTGACCCTAGAGCCAGTGTCCCTTGATCCCGTTGGGTCTCCCCATGATGAACCGAGCTGCCAGCTCTGGGCCTCTTCCCAGTCCTGCTTCCCACACCCTGGATGACTTCTTCAGGGTCCTTTCTTGAGAGGTGGTCCTTTCAGTTCTGAGCCACGTCTTCCCTCATTCACTGCCCTCGTGGTGCCTTCTATACAGTGGCCAAACTCTCCTGCTTTCAGGCTGGAATGCTCTTTTCTCCTCCCCAGCATAGGGCGCCCCTGGTGCATCACCTGCCCCAGGAAGCCTTCCCTGGTGCCCTCTTCCTCTAGTGTCTGCACTCCAGTGCTTTGTCTGTAGGCACCTTCAGCAATTAGCCAGTGTAGTATCTGCCCATCTCCCCCCGGCCTCCTTGAGGCAAGAATTTGTGGTTTTCTTCTCTACCCTCTTATCTGGCCAGAGGAGACCCTATGGGGGAGTGATGGAATGCGGGAGGAAGGGACACTCAACCACCTCTCCCTCGACACACACCCTCCCCTCCCCTCACAAGACCACCCCAAGCCTTGGACTTTCCACAGCGGAGTGACCCCTGTCACTCCACGTGGCTGCACTGCTCCCTCCAAATCTTGGTGTGAAAAAAGACAGAAATGGCCAGCATTAGGGCTGGGTGATAAGCCATGCCAGGTGAGCAAGCATCACAGTCCTCACTAATCTTGGCTGGTCCAGGGCTTGCCCGCTCCACACACTCCCTCCTTCTACCCAGGGAACATTTCCAGCTGGTGTTCAGTCAGGAGGCTGGCTCCCCACGGTCCCCTCTACTGGGACCTGAAAGGTCTGTGGCTCCTGGGGCACTGGGTGGAGGAGGAGGCAGGCATGAGCAGAGGCAGGCCCCAGGGCATTTGCACGTCCCTGAGAGCAAGCGCCTCCTTCTAGCCCCAGCACCTAGAGAGGCCGAGAAGCTAGTCCTTCCCTCGCAGCCACGCCCCCTACAAGGAGGTTTGCTCCTCCTCCAGTGCGATCCTCCCTCCTTCCTGCTCTGTTCTTCTCGGGAGCACAGACTGTCATCTGATAGCCCATATACATTTTCTTTATTTTTGTTTGTTTATTGTCCCTCTTCCCCGCGAAGAATGTCAACTCCACTAGGGCAAATGTTTTCTTCTCTCTTTCATTCGGCATCCCCCAGGACCAAGAACACTGGCCCTTCACAGGTGCTTGATCAATATTTGAATGAATAGAAAAAATAACAAACTAAGTGTCCATCGATAGGTGAATGGATTAAGAAGATGTGATGTATATACACAATGGAATACTATTCAGCCATAAAAAACAAAATAATGCCATTTGCAGCAACATGGATGGAACTAGAGACTCTCATATTAAGTGAAATAAGTCATGAAGAGAAAGACAAATACCATATGATATCACATATCTGGAATCTAATATATGGCACAAATGACCTTTTCCACAGAAAATAAAATGATGGATATATGGAGTTCCCTTCGTGGCACAGCAGAGACAAATCTGGCTGGGAACCATGAGGTTGCAGGTTCGATCCCTGGCCTTGCTCAGTGGGTTAAGGATCTGGCATTGCCATGAGCTGTGCTGTAGGTCACAGACGCGGCTCAAATCTGCTTGTAGGTCGGCAGCTACAGCTCCAATTGGACCTCTAGCCTGGGAACCTCCATATGCCGTGGGTTCGACCCCCGCCCCCCAAAAAAAGAAAGAAAAGAAAGTAATGGATATAGAGAACAGACTTGTGGTTGCCAAGGCAGGAGGGGGAGGGAGTGGGATGGACTGGGAATCTAGGATTAATAGATGCAAACTATTGCCTTTGGAATGGATAAGCAATGATATTCTGCTGTATAGCACTGGTAACTATATCTAGTCATCTATGATGGAGCAGGATGGAGAAGGATAATGTGAGAAAAAGAATGTATATATGTATGTGTGTGACTGGGTCACCTTGCTGTATAGTGGAAAATTAACAGAACACTGTAAACCAGCTATAAAGGAAAAATAAAAATCATTAAAGTAAAATAAATTAAATTAAAAAATAGAAAAAAATACATCTCCTACACTCAACCCAAACACACACACACACACACACACACACACACACACACACACACACAGGGAGAGGGATACCTCTGTTCAGGCCAAATTTCTGTCTCTCATCTATTTCCTGCTAAAATAATAATTAAAGTTGTCCTTGATAATGAACTTAAGGCATGACCACTTTATAGAAGTAGTTGCATTTTATAAGGGAGGGATTTAGAAGTGATAAAATCAGCCATGAGCAAATGCAATGAAACAGTAATGGGTGAATGACAAGGGGAGATATTTGAGGGCAAGTATCAGGCCTCATTTTTGGCTTTGTCCCGCCTGCCAGGGCCTGGCGTTGGAGTGCAGGGAGCATGGCTGTCTAGAGCAGCGATTCCCAACCAGGCCAGACTCCCTGGCATTTTAGCTAAGTGTCACTAGGCCAGGACCCTCAGGTGCCCAGAAGAGCTAGCAGCTGGCACTGTGGACACAGCCCCCGCAGCAAGGCCAGATGATTGTGGGTAAAGCAGGAGCCCCCACAGAGCACAGGGGTCAGGGAGCCGATCGAGGAAACGCTCTGTACTGAGCGTCTCGTGTGCAAAGCGCGTGCTTGGGCCCCATAGAGAAGAACATCTCATGTCCCAGCTCGCTCTCACCTGGCTCCGGAGCCCCCATCAGCTCTGATCTGGCCAGGGCTAGGGCTGCCATAGAGAAGCCCATCCAGACTCCAGCCTGGGAGGACCCCCGAAAACAGAAGGAGTCCTTCAAGATGTCGCTTCACTTAGGAAGAACCCCTCTGGCTGGAGCTGAACTTCCCCAGCCGGGGACCCCAGCCGGCTGAGCCAATCTGATCACCTCTCCTGGGTGCTCTGAATGGTGCTCCATCCCAGGCCCGGGCCTCCTGGAGGAGAAGCTGATGGTTAAACAGGGCTGCCCCTCGTACAGCTCTGCCTTCTGGGGGCAGGAGGAGGCCCTGAAGACCAAGCCAGCAATGACCTAAGGGTGCCCGGAGATGTCAGCAATGACAAGCCAGGGACATTCAGAATGTGACAACGTCCAGACGGGGCAGTATTCCCTCTCGGGAATTCCCATTGTGGCTCAGTGGGTTAAGAACCCAACTAGTACCCCTGAGGTTGTGGGTTCGATTCCTGGCCTCGCTCAATGGGTTAAGGATCCAGCATTGCTGCAAGCTGCAGCATAGGTCACAGGTCTGCTGTGGCTGTGGCTAACAACTGCAGCTCCCATATGACCCCTAGCCTGGGAACTTCCATATGCCTCAAATGAAAAAAAGGAAGTACACGCTCTCAACCCTACCTGCCGCAGGGGACCCTGGAAGATGATAAAGACTTAGGACTGACTAGAGGCTCGCAATTCCCACTTGCCCCCTGGTGATCTTATTTAAGCTGCCCAACACCCCAGTTCATGAAGTTGATGGGTGTTATTAACCCTATCTTTTTTTTTTTCTTTTTAGGGCCCCACCTGGGACACATGAAAGTTCCCAGGCCAGGAGTGGAATCAGAGCTGTAGCAGCTGGCCTTCGCCACAGCCACAGAATCGCCAGGTCCAAGCCGCATCTGCAACCTACACCACAGCTCATGGCAACAGCAGGTCCTTAACCCACTGAGCAAGGCCAGGGATCGAACCTGCATCCTCATGGATACTAGTTGAGTTCTTAACCCACTGAGCCACAAAGGGGAACTCCTACTAACGCTATCTTTTAGACGAGAGAACTGAGACCCAGAGAAGTGAGGTGACTTGCCCAAGGTAGCACAGTGGTCAGGGACAAGTCCAAGATCTAGTTCGCTTTGCCCTCTGCCTCTAGGTTGTCTTCAAGCCACAAAGGGGTGACTTTCCCTCAGGGACTATAGTGAGTAGCATTGGCAGTGGCTACCTGGAGCCACCCCGCCATGCAGGGTGCTCTGGCACGTTGCAGAGGGCTTGGCTGGGTCCAACGCGGCCATGTAGGTGCCCTGGAACAAGTCATCAAGTGTCAAGTCTGAACTTCGCTCCCTCATCTGTCAAACACAAACAACTCCCACTGCTTGGAGAGAAACAGAGAAGGTAGGATGCCCTGTGCCCAGGAGAGAGGCCGTGGTCACCACCACCCCCGGGCGTCACCCACATCCACGTGCGAGAGAAGACATGATCTACTGTGACAAAGCGGCCTCCACAGCTGGCCATGACTTCTCTGAACAAAAGCTGCGGCCTTCCTCTCGTGCCTTTCTTTGTGAAAGAAAGGAAGAGGACCGGACCTGTGCCTAAAAGAAGCCGGGAAGACAGCTACACTGATCAAGGAAGGGGCTCAAGTCAGGGATGGTTTGAACTTGGAAACAGGTGTTCCTGGTATCTGAACAAGGGTCAGCCCAGCCAGGAACATGGGAGGGAGAAGAGGTGGCTGGACTGAGGGACAGCTCTGGGACCAGCTTCCAAGGAAGGGAAAGTAGGATTTTACAGCCCCTTGCAGGTATTTGCTAATGAAGGACCCCAGGCCATGAAGAGTGCCTCCCAGGAGTTTCTGGCTGTCCTCTGATGCCAGTTCTCTCTTCCCACACTGACACCACTCCCGTGAGACCACCATGCCTACATCTTCTGCTTCCGCGCTTTTTAAAAATTTAAGTATGGTTGATTTACAACATTATATTACTTTCAGGTGTACAACACAGTAATTCAATATTTTTATAGATTATACTCCATTTAAAGTTATAAAATATTGGCTATATCCCCTGTGTTGTACACAAGGATGCCTGCATCCTTGCAGCTTATCTCTTTTTTTTTTCCTTTCGTTCTTTTTAGGGCTGCACCTGAGGCATATGGAAGTTCCCACGCTAGGTAGGGGTTGAATCTGAGCTACAGCTGCTGGCCTAGGCCACGGCCACAGCAACACCAGATCCGAGCCTAGTCTGCACCCTACACCTCAGCTTGGAGCAGTGCAGGATCCTTAACCCACTGAGTGAGGCCAGGGTACCATAGACACTATGTTAGGTTCTTACCGCTAAACCACAACAGGAACTCTGCTTATCTGTTTTATACATAGGAGTTTGTACCTCTTTTTCCCTCTCTTGCCCCTCTTCTCTTCCCTCTCCCAACTGGTACCACTAGTTTTTCTCTACATCTATAAGTCTGTTTTGTTATGTTCATTTGTTTCATTTTTTAGACTTCATGTATAACTGATGACATACAGTATTTGTCTTTCCCTGTCTGACTTATTTTACTAAACACAGTACCCTCTGGGTCCATCCATGATGTTGTAAACAGAAAAAAAAAAAAAAGAAAGAAAGAAAAGAAAAACCTGAAGCCATCAAGCCCTTGGATATGCTGACAGTGTTTGGCAACCTGTCTCCCTTTCTCTTCTCTGCCTCACCCTCCACTACAGGAATGCCCAGATATGCAGCCAGCGTTCCATGTGAAAGAGGAGATGCTGAGAGGCGAGTCCTAGAGATAGATACCCAGACACGGCTCCACCGTGGTCTATGTGCACGGTGCCCCCTGCACTTGTGCAGTGCACAACCTGTGCCTCTGTACATAACGGCCCCGTAGATACTGTACAGTCCTCAAAACACCCCATCTCTCTGATAGCTTGTGCTTGATTCCTTGGTCAGGCATGCCAGGCTCACTTGAGCCCTCATTATGAATGGTGTCCCCTGGAATTGTTCATTGCTCAACATGCACAACCAGGCACAGAGATCCTGCAATGCCTTGTCCTTCTATGGGGTAAGTCTTCTTTCAGGAAGCTCCTCCATCCTTCATGGCATGGGACCCACCCCACCAGTTCTCTGGACATTGCTGAATCCCAGCAGTGGGCCCTACGAAATGTTTAAATTAAGACTTCGAAGCCATATTTTCCACACTCCCTCTCGCCAAAGTCATTTCTGCTTTCTTTGCTGTCCTGACGATTTCCCCAAAACAAAAGACTATAGAGTTAAGGGGAATTTTAAGGCCTTCTAACCCAGTGCTATCATTTTGCAGACGGCAGAATAAGCCCAGAGAGGGAAAGAGACTGCCCAGCATCCCACAGCCCACAGCCCACAGCCCACAGCCACTTAGTGGCAGAGCAGGGATTAGAGCTCCTAGCTCAGTGCTCTGTCTGGTGTCCCATATTGTGCTTCTCCGTGGCCACATGGAGGTTAAGGGCACAAGAGTGCTGAACAAGCACAGGGCCCTTCTCACCACTGCTGGCCTTGTTGCCTTCACCATCTGAGGAATCAAAAAGCCTTTTTCTTTCTTTCTTTCTTTCTTTCTTTCTTTTCTTTTCTTTCTTTTTGCTTTCTTCCTTCCTTCTCTTTTTTTTTTTTTTTGGTTTTAGGGCCGCACCCGCGGCATGCGGAGGTTCCCAGGCTAGGGGTCTAACAGGAGCTGTAGCCGCCGGCCTTCGCCACAGCCACAGCAACGCGGGATCCGAGCCGCGTCTGCAACCTACACCACAGCTCACGGCAACGCTGGATCCTTGACCCACTAAGCGAGGCCAGGGATCGATCCCTCTTCCTTTCTCCCTTCCTTCCTTCTTTCTTTCTTTAGAAGGCAGCTCTATTTTGTCTACTGGAAAGAGGGATCCTGTGCTGGGCCAGCCGAACCACAAGGCAAGACCAGGAGGGCACAGGCGGTTGGCCGTCAGGGTCTGACAAAACCCGAAGGTCTGAATGCCCCACAGGAAGGTGGCCCAGTCTCTGCCTTAGGCTCAGGCTGGGCTTGGCAGCTCAGTTCTTCCCCCTGGCTCTGCAGGCCCCAGACACTGGAAGCCTGGCCCTGAGCGCCCATTCTTACTTCCCGCAGGCTCATCCCCCTTCTCCTGGGCCTTTGCCCACCCACGCCTGCTGCACGCTCCAGGCCTCCACTCTCCAGCGGAGCCCATGCTGGCTGGCCGCGCTCCTCTGCCCCCGACCCAGCACCACCTCCCACCCCAGAGCCAGCCAGGTTCCCACTCCCTCTCATCCAACAGTCTTTGAGAAAACCGGGCTTTTCCTCACCGCTCCTCAGGCATAACCGCAGGTTTAGAACAAACCAACCGCCCAGGCCGCGTGGCAGCCCTGGGACCCGGCAGTCACCAGGCTTGTCAAAAGCTGCAGCACCCTGAGGCTTCTCCCTCCTCTGTGACCAGGCCGGGTGGTCTTATCAGAGCTGCTTTCCCTGAAACTCCCCCAATACAGCTGAACCTCTGGTTCCCCACCAGTCACCACCTCAATTCGTTCCTTCTTGTGTCCACACCTTCCCAGTCAGCCCCTTCCCCTCTTCTCGGCCGTGCTCTCTCCTGCCCGCACCTCCTACTCGCTCATGGACCAATCATTCTCGTGTATGGGTGGAAACAGGAGCTGGCTGCTGCACCTCGCTTCAGAGTTGTCTGGGTGAGAAAGCTGCCCCAGGAGATCAAGGTCAAGATAACAGGGGCCCGGAACTTGCTGGGAGGGGTGGTTGTTAGAGGAAAGCCGGGAGGGAGTGGGACCATGCAGCGGCCCTTCCCGTGTGGACCATGGCGGTAACCAGCAGGAAATGAACAGCCTCGGTCTAAGCTGCCCTTAATTAACCTGGGCGCCCGGCTCATACCCCTGGGCATTTGCCCAGGGACTTGCCGTGGTGACACTGGAGAAGAGAAAGCCTTGCTCAGAGATAGCGGAGGAAAGGAATCAGGTGTCCCCTCCTCCTTCGTCCCTCCCCATCCACCTAAAAGGCTAAAAATTGATCCCCCTGTGGATGCCACAAGTGTCAAAATTAACGATTTGTTCCTGCGGATTAAGCATACAGCCACCGTCAACACATTCTAATAAAAGGTAAATACATCTGAGAGGGTTCAAAAAATTGACTTGACCTCAGTTTCTTTAAGCGGAAGATAAGGACTCAAGGAGAGAGGACGGCTGAGGCCCCTTATTGGCTCATTCTGCTCCTTGAAATGTTAGGGGAGAGGCGTTCCTCAGTTGCCACACCTCCCACCCCTGGGGCCGGACACCCACGGGCCGTGGCTGTAGAGGAGTAGGGCTGCAGTGCCAGGTTGCGTTGGGGGTGGGGGGCGCACGGGAAGACTGGCAGCCATCAATAGGGGGGAACTTGACAACCCACGGGTCTGCCAAGAAGCGTGCCCCACGCCGAGGTCCTGCCTGAACCTCCTGCACCTGCAGGCCTGGCTGCCAGGTTTCTGCGCGGCACCGACCGGCCTTGACTGCAGACCCAGATCAGGGCCTCTTACCGTCAGCCCTCCCGCCAGCCCGCGCAGGGCCCTCCGCCTCCAGTCCCAGGCCGGCCCCTCTCACACTTGCGCTCTCCCAGGACCCTTAGCGGTTCTGGTGAGGACCTGCCTCAGGACATTTGCATTGTTAGAAAGACTTGCTGGGAGGAGGAGGACATTGGACCCAAAATGCTGAAAATGGGATTCCTGGAGTGAGTCTATGGGGAAAATGTGTCTGGATGAGGAGTTCCCCGCCCCCCGGGCTCTGCAAATCCTTCCAGCTGGGCACACCTGTGTCCCTGCCACCCCCGCGTAAAGCAGGCCTCATTTATTCTTTCCATCCTGAACTAGCTACCTGCGCCGACCTCATGCCGGGCATTGCTTTAAATGCTGGGGGGACAAGGATGAATTAGGTTAAGAGTGAATCTTGGGGAGCTCCCATGGTGGCTCAGCGGTTAGTGAAGCCAACTGGCATCCGTGAGGACCCGGGTTCAATCCCTGGCCTCACTCAGTGGGTTAAGGACCCGGCGTTGCCCGTGAGCTGTGGTGTAGGTCGCAGACGCGGCTTGGATCCTGCATTGCTGTGGCTATGGTGCAGGCAGGCAGCTGAAGCTCTGATTAGGCCCCTAGTCTGGGAGCCTCCATATGCCACGGGTGCAGCCCTAAAAAGACCAAAAAAAAAAAAAGAGAGATAGAGAATGAATCTTGCCCTGGGCACAATTCAGTCTAGGGGGAGGTATACCAAAGCTTCTTGCCCAGCCCCGGCCCGGCCTCCTTCTGCTGTTGCAGGGCAGCGGCCCCCACGGTGTGTGTTGAGGGCACCAGTTGGCAGGCTGTGCCAAGTGAGCCACCAGGTGCTCCTACCGGGCAGGCTTCTGCCCCCCACCCCAGCGTGCCAGCTGCAGGGCCACAAGGGGGTGCAGCAGCTCAGATGAAAGGAAGGAATCACCCCTGTGGCTTCTGCTCCCCGGCTCTGCCTCAAGCCAAAGGCCTTCTAGTCCAGAAGCAGTGTTCCTCCCAAGCTCTCCCATTTCTGGGTGGACTAGTGCAGGCAAGCCCCGCTCCGCCCGGCGCCCTCCCACCAGGAGCCGCCCAGCCGGGGGCTGCAGAGCCTTTGATGCCGCTCCCTTCCCCTCTGCTCAAACGCTCTTCGGTTTTCTTCCTTCCTATCAAAGGTCCAACCAGGTCCTCCCACTTCCGCAAAGCCTAAGTTCCCCCCAAAGCTAAGGGACCCTCTTTGTTTCTTCATTCTCTCCCTCACAAAATGGACGCGCCTCTCTGCCCGCGTGGCAGGGCCCGTGGGAAATACACTGAGGTCGTGGGCAACACAGAGCTCTGTGGTCCTCGCACCGTTTCGGGAGCTGTGCGTTTTTTCACTCCGTTTTCTCAACAAGCCTCGGAGACACATATTATCATTATCTCCATTTTACAGACGTGGAAACAGATGCACAGAGCAGAGACCGAAAGACACAGCTAGCAAGTAGCCGAGCCGGAATCTGAAGGCAGATAGGCCAAGTCCTTGTGCCTAATGAACTCTGCTCAGCTGCCCCTGGAGCAGTTTATAAACAAGGGAACAAGGTATAAAGTCAATGCTATTAATATTACCCACACACTGGTGCCCCTTCAGGAAAACCTCAGGCACCACCCAGAGCTCTCTGATCAGACACCTGAAAGCCCAAGGCTCGCCAGGCCCTGGGGTACAGGTCCTAGAATTACTTAACCCCGTTCTGGGACTCTGGCTCCCCAACAAATCCTTCAGAACCTGGTGCTCCCTCCCGAATCCACCAGCCACCCTCTGGCCCAGAGATACTGGAGCTGGAGTCAAGAAGAGGGCTCTGCGAGTTCCCGTCGTGGCTCGGCGGTAACAAACCCGACTAGGATCCTATGAGAATGCGGGTTGGATCCCTGGCCTCACTCAGTGGGTTAAGCATCCAGCGTTGCCGTGGGCTGTGGTGTAGGTCGCAGACATGGCTCAGGTCCAGC
This sequence comes from Catagonus wagneri, assembly GCA_004024745.2. NCBI lineage: Eukaryota > Metazoa > Chordata > Mammalia > Artiodactyla > Tayassuidae > Catagonus > Catagonus wagneri. The sequence goes on along the minus strand of PVHT021183556.1, from coordinate 15,874,618 downwards.
GTTGCTGTGTCTGTGGTGTAGGCTGGCAGCTATGGCTCCAATTAGACCCCTAGCCTGGGAACCTCCGTATGGCCCTAGCAGGCAAAAGAAAAAAAAAAAGGAAAAAAGACCTCTGGCCGGCATCGCACAGGCCTGGAAGCCGAGGAGAGAAGCAGGGCAGTGATGTACAGGCCCGCCTGCCAGCCTGAGGCCTAATCAGATCAGACACCCCCTCCCAGACCCTCTCATTCCTCTGCCTTCCCTTCCCAGCTCTCTGACCTCCCCGCCTCGCTTCCCAGCCCCACCCTCCCTGAGGTCTCCAGCAGGCCCTGCTGATTTTATAAACGGCCCTGGCAGGAGGTGGGCACCTTGGCTAATTGAATCAGCGCCCACGAGGCAGGAGGCAGGAGGCTGGTTAGCATCACGGCTGAAAGGTGGTGGCAGCAACAGCTTGAGCGCAGCCATCAGGGAGGAGCCTGAGCAAGCAGAGAGGCCCAGGCAATCTGGGTCCTGGTTTATTCTGAAGCTCTGAGGTGGGAACTCACCAGGGGGCCCTGGCTGCCCCCTCCATAGCCTGAGAGCAGACGGGTGGGCTGGACCATGGGCCAACACACCACACACACACACACACACACATACCACTTTTTTTTCCCTACGCTCTGGAAAAAAGAAAATACAAAGGGAGGCAAGAGAGGAAAGAGGAAGAATGATAAGCACGCTTGTGTGTGCGCACACACATTTACACCGATCCGTGTACACATCTCTACACTGGGCACCAGTCATGAGGCCGTTCTTACCTGCCCTGATGTCACCTCTGCACAGTAATTAGCAGGCAAAAGCAGTCTCTATGTGGCCTTGTCACAGCAGAGCCTCTTGTGGTATGGACAGCTGCCAGGTAGGAGACCTGGAGCTGAGAGACCCTCATATGGAAGATCACAGGCCAGGGGTCAAACTGGAATTGAAACTGCTGGCCTACAGCACCGCCGCAGCAACACTGGATCTGAGATTCCTCTGTGACCTACACCAGAGCTCATGGCAACGCTGGATCCTTCACCCACTGAGTGAGGCCGGGGATCAAACCTGCGTCCTCATGGATACTAGTCAGATTCCTAACCCAAGGAGTCACAGTGGGAACTCCAAGAGACCCTTTCTTGGAAGAGCTGTCTCTTGCTTATGTTGCCCTGTCCTCTTCAAGATCAGATCTGTTTCCTCATCTATGAATTTGCCTCTTGACAACAGGCTGCCAAAAAAACACTTCCGGAAGGGCTTCACCTCTGTGTTTCTGTTTGTGGAGATTCATCCGAGGCTCGTGCCTGCACGAACCCATCCCTGCCTCACCACTCTGCCTGCAGGTTCCACTCAGCTGTTCCCTGGCCTCCCAGCTCCAGATGTGGCTGGTCCCTGGCCTCAATGTACCTGTCCACCAGTGACCTTGTAGTTGTGGATGTTCTCTGCGGTAAGATCCACCAGCCCGGCCACATCTTCTGAGACAGACCCTGTGGGCTTGGTCAGCATCGTCAGGACTGTCACGGCCCCGCCCACTTCCCCAAACGCTCCCCTCCTCTGCCTCCCGCCGGCCCTCACCCATCTTTCCCCAGAGCCCGATTTACCACTTCCTCTTTCGAGCAAATCAAGCTTCAGAAGAACTTCGAAGTCCCCAGCCCTTAACGGGGAGGAGAGAGGCCAAGGAAAGGCACAGTTTTCAGCTTAGGGTCACACACCTCTCAGAGGCAGGGTTCTGAGGATCTGAAGCCAAATATCCCCCCCGCCCCGCTTCTTTTGGACAATCCGTCTTTAAGTTCCCTCCTGGAGGACTAAGCCCCCACCCTGGCAGTGGCTAAGCCCCCAGCGGCCCTTTCCGCAGGCTAACACTGCCCCCTGCTGGGATGAGCTGAGATGGTCACCTCAAGTGCTCTCAGGGAAATCTGAAAGGGGACATTTGCGGCCTGAGAGCGGCACCCTCGACTCCCACTCCGGGTCTGCAGAGGGCAACCACTGAGCCCCTTTGAGACATTAGATCTGCCTGCCTCCGATGTATCCCGAGGCTGCGATTGGATGGGGGCGGCAGCAATAACCTTTGGCACAGGCAAGGTTTCAGGGTTCCTGAAGACTTCTCCCTCTGTCTCCATCCTGCTTGCTTAGCCCACTGCCTCCAATCCCTTTAACAAGGGGTAAAGACATGGAATATGATCAAACGCCATCACAACCCACATGGGAGGATGGGCCGCCCTTAGGTCTCTATCTTGTTTCCCTCCCAAGCCCTGGAGCCCCTTTCCAACTGCAGCTGGGGCTCCTCTAGCCAGAGAGAGGGAGGTCATCTTAGCCTCCGTCGTCGGAAACAAAGCTCACCTCCTTCCCCAAGCCTCTGTCTCTCTTGAAACCCTATCTCACTGTGTTCCCCGGCCAACAGGACTCCGAGACCTCAGGCCCTCTCCCTACAAGGGTAATCGGATCGCCAGTCTTTCTCAATTTCCCTTCCCAGTGCAGCCCACTCTGCCCCCAGCCCGTCTTCCAAGGGCTGTGGGGGTTCTTGCTGTAGCACACAGCTCTTGTGGGACTCTCTGCTCCTCAAAATCCCACATTCCTCCTTCCCCTTTAACCAGGTGCAAATTCCTTTTTTTTTTTTTTTTTTTGTCTTTTTGCTTTTCTAGGGCCGTACTTGAGACATATGGAGGTTCCCAGGCTAGGGGTCTAACAGGAGCTGTAGCCGCCGGCCTTCGCCACAGCCACAGCAACTCGGGATCCAAGCCGCATCTGCAGCCTACACCACAGCTCATGGCAACGCCGGATCCTTAACCCACTGAGCAAGGCCAGGGATCGAAACCACAACCTCATGGTTCCTAGTCAGATTCGTTAACCGCTGAGCCACAACGGGAACTCCAAGGTGCAAATTCTTCCACGTGGCGGGAATTGGCCTTCCCAACTAGATCGCCCCCTGCCCGCTCCGCTCTGAAGGTAAGAACCCTTTTCCGAGTGTACAGGTACCTCCGTCCACACCTCCGCTGGCGTTCTCCCGCCCAGAGTGCTCCTCACACCACCCTTCCCAACCTGGAAGGGCCACTTTACCTTTGATAGGAAGCCTTTCTGGCTCCTCCCATGAACAGCCATTTCCTCCAATAGCTGTTAGGGCCCCCTTTCGTGATTGACATCTGTGCCCCAATCCCACCCACTCTGGCCTCGAAGCAGCGTGAGGCCAGGGCAGTCTAGAGCCTACCAGACAGTGCCCCATCATACTGGCCGAGTTGGCCAGTAGCAGAAACTCACTGACATCCCTTTCCGTGGAGCTGGGTTTTTGCTGAGAGGAGGAAGCACAGAGCCTGACCTGTGGGTAAACGGGAAACAAGGGAGGTTCAGCGCACGGAGGGTTCTCAGCGCCTACGTGGAAGAGCCTCCTTCTCTTACAGACCAAGAGGCGAGTCTCGGGAAGGCAAGCATTTGAGTGGAATTAGTCCCATTTCTAGCACAAGAGGCTCGGTAACCGGCAAGTCTTGCTTATCTTCCAGTCCAGGTACACACGCGCACGGCTCCTGTGCTACCCTTCTGGGGTTGACCCCACCCTAGCAAAGGGTTAAAGATGCTGCAACAACTGTCCCAGGGTGTCCTGACTTCTGCAGACCTTCACCTCCGTGGACAGATCTGGGGACCCAGGTTAGGCTCAGAGAGTGCCTCGCTGCTGGCAGAGGGGGTGTCAGCGGTAGCCAGTCGGAACGGTCACCCCCTGCAGGCCTGTTCCTGCCCAGCCCCGCCTCACGCACTCATGCCACATAGAAATGTTTCAGAAATATTTAATGCCAAAAAGAAGTCCAAAAGCTGCAGAAAGTTGCAGCCATCCTCCTGGGTGCCTGGAGCTGCCCGCCCGAAGGGGACATCGGCAGGCAGGCAGCCTGCACAAGCCAAGGAACCAGGGCGATTCGCTGACATCTTTTTGTCCTCTGCCCTAAATGCTGGAGGTTCCATTTGGGCTTGGGGGCCAGGGCGGGGGTGGGGGTGGAGAAGAGGAAGTGGGAAAGGAGTAGGAGGGTGGGTGTCCTCGGGGCACTCTTCCTGCTTTGGGATGGTGACTCACAAGGCAGGCCCTGCGAGGGGCAACTCCTCAGAAGAGACGAAGGCAGCCAAGCCTAGGGTTCCGGAAGCGACAGCGGGAGGGTCCTGGGGGGGGCAGCAGCCAGGAGGGGTCCCCAGCAGAAGGCAGGAGCGGAGGCCTGCCGACCCCTCGGGTTCCTTTTCCCCAGCTCTAACCCCTGCTGGTGTGCACAGGGCAGCTTCGGCGCTGGCATCCTATGGGGCCCGTGACCCCTCCGCCCACCCCCCCATCACTTTGGGCCTTTCTTAAGTACGACATTGTCATACTCCGTTCCCTGTGGCCAGCCAGGGGCAGAAAAGTCCTGCCCTGACTCGTAGACATGCCGGAGGCCGCTGGGGTCCCTGTCGGCGGCCGTGGCCTGCCTCTTCCAGGCCTCACCCTGGGGCTCCTTCGGGCTGTCATACAGGGACAGGGAGGCCACTCCCTCGGGCTCGTCGTATATGTGTTCGGGTCTCGGGGGCGGGTGGTCCTCGATGCTGTCGTACAGAGGGTCACCCGGGAGCTGCAGAGGGCCGGGCAGGACGCCCCTCAAGCTCTTGCCCAGGTTACGGGCCACCGCATCGAAGGGCACCGCATACTCCCCCTCCGGGCCCCGCTGCCGCGTGGTGGGCACCGGGATGGTGGGCGAGGGTGGCGGCAGTGAGTCGTGGGGTCGGGAGTAGGGGCTCTCCGGCCGGGGCAGAACTGCGGGTACGGGCTGGCTTTGGGGCCCGGGAGGGGTGGCGTTCTTCTGGGCAGAGATGGCCTCTTCCAGGGCCAGGAAGATCTCATTGCCTTGCCGAGTTTCAAACTCAAAGCTGCCCTCCCCTGAGATGCAGCGCCGGCCGGCCTCAAAGGAAAATGTCACCTGGGTGGACGAAGGAAAGAAGATGACACTGTGCCCAGCTCCCAGCCACAGACCTGTCACCTCCAACGTCCCCCGACCAGGAACTGCCCAGGCCCCTCCTCGAGCTGCTCCCCCTCCCCCCTTCCCTCTGTGTTTTTCTTACAAGCCAAGCCCTCTCTCATCTTTCCCCTCCCATCCACTGGAGTAGGAAGCTTGAAGCTTGCCATCCAGTTCATGCTCCACGAGGGAGCCATACCTACCCTGTAACCTCTCCCCGCCTCTTCTCCCCTTTCCTTCTCACCCACCTGCACCACCACCTCCCCCTCCCCTCCCTGCGTCTCTCCTCCAGCGCCCCCGCACCCGGATGGCCTTTTTTTTTTTTTTTTTTTTGCTTTTTGTCTTTTTTTGCCTTTTCTATATGGAGGTTCCCAGGCTAGGGGTCGAATCGAGCTACAGCCGCCAGCCTACACCACAGCCACAGCAACGTGGGATCCGAAGCACGTCTGCA
>PVHT021183556.1:15819537-15853210 GCA_004024745.2 Catagonus wagneri | reverse complement strand
AAAAAAAAAAAAAAAAAAGATCATTTTTTTAAAAAAAGAGCTTATTTATGTGACATTGGTAATTCTGATTTAGTTTATTTCCTCTTCTGAGAAAAGCCTTCAGAAAATTTAAGGGTTATATACATGTATACGGTATCATTCAAACACTTAGGCAATAAAACAAAATTTATTACTATAATGGAATCTCTAATTTAGATGGAGGTAGGAGAAAGGAGCATTAAGCAGATTCTTGTTCTATATCTCAGATAAATTAACTTATGAAATTGAAGTTCATAACCACCAGCTGTATTTTCTTTTCTTGGTTGGGTTTCTAAGGCAATATTGTACCACACAGCCTTTTGAGAAGGGAACGTTGCCAGTTTAAACCAGTAAGCTGTTGTCTCTGTAGGTGCAACCACCAAGGCTACTTTGCTCACTTTAATATATGTAAGGAAGATAATGTCTAGATATTGCATCATTTTTTTTAAAAAATCACCAAGCATATTATCTCACAGATCTTCTCAGAGTCTGGAATCTGGGAGCGGCTTAACTGGATGGTTCTAGTTCAGGGTCTTTCGTTTGCCACCAAACTGTCAGCCGGGGCTGCGGTGCATCTCAAGGCTTGAGTGAGGATGGAGAACCTGTTTCCAAGCTCCGACTTGTGCTTATTGGTGGGCGTAGTTAGCTACTTGTGGGCACTTGGGCTGGGGCCCACAGCGCCCCACTGGCTGTTGTCCGGAGGATTCAGCTCTTCACCCACAAGGACCCTTCCTAGTACATAATTTTTTTTAGGACTTCTTTTTACATTATGTAATGATGCCTGCCATGTATTAGTGACCCATCTTTGTTGGTTGCTTTTTTTTAAACCTCTTATTGAAAAATACCTTTAGGCAGGTACAAAAATCTTAACTGTCTAGCTTGATGAATTTTCACAAAGTGAAACACTCTTGTAACCAGTACCTAAAATCCATAATATTTTCAGTGCCTCAGAAGTCCCTCTGATGCCCCCCTCAACAACTACCCATACATCTTTTCCGCTAAGGGTAACTCTATCCTGTCATTTGATTTCTAAATACACTTTTAGGAGCTGAGTAAAGCCTATCCACGAGATCTTGAACTTCAAAGCCAGAGAGGGAAGAGCAGTAGAGAACAGTGGTTCTTCAGCTTTGGGAGGAGTTGTTTTTTTTTATTTTTTTATTTTTTTAGAATGTAATGGAAGCTGTGAGCTCTCTAGGGAGGAAAAGTACACCTACGTAGAAACTTCCCTGTAGTTTCAAGCCATTCATGAACTTAGAGTTTAAAGATGTATTCCTTCTTAGATGAAATGCTTACCGCGTTTTATTGAGAAAGCCATTTACAGGTCTTTCTCTTTTGACCTAAGGAAAGGCTAGCTCATAGTCACAATATGTGTTCCTGGAGAGTTACATGCAGGCTGAGTTTTAAAATATTGAATTCTGAAGGATAATTAAAAACAATTAATGACTGCTAAGTATCTAACATCCTGTTCTCGGATACGTTGAAGAAAAGTACAAGTCATGATGTCCTATTTTCAGGGGTCTTGCATGTTAATTGGAGAAATAACAATGAGCCTGGGTTGAGTTGTGAGTTTGTAATGAGACATTGGTTTTGTCAACATGTCCCTGAATGTAGGAGCCGTTGCTCGCGTTACCTTTTCCCCCACACCCCCATATATCTGAGTTCACGCCTCATACTTAGAGTGACTCACCTTGGCGGGAATTCTCAGTGGAATGAAATTGGTACCCTGGAGTCACATCAGAATCTTGGGGAAAAGGAGGGGAATTGTCAAAAATTGGGTCTTGAGTATGTCTGATACCTGCATCCCTGTCTCTTCACCCTTCATACATGTTTGTGCCCATGAACACACACACACACACACTCCTACTGCCATAAATGGCAAGGATCTGTTTGAGAGAGGGCAGCATTGGAAAATTAATGCTAGCGTTTATTGGACTTTTAGCTGCTGGCCATTTTGCATGCTCTCATTTAAAGCTGTCAGCAACTCTATAAGGTGTTATAGAGATAATAGTGATGAAATAGGCTGATGAAAGGACCTGGTGTCTCTGGAAGACTAGAAGGCTGTTGGAAGATTTAGGTGACGATTGTGGTGATAGTTATTGTATACCTTCCTGGTGTAAGACCTTGGCTAGGGATAAGCAAAAGGAAGATACCAACATTTGTGGGACATACGTTAGGTGCCAGGTATCATGCTAAGCCATTTAATTGGGCAGCTCATTTAGTCTTCTTGAACCTGGATTAGGTGATCTGTTAAGTCTCTTACCCTTTCAGCATTCTGGCTAGGATTTCCACTTGTCATCCTTGCCATTCTCTCCCAAGTAAACCACCATGTTCTCAATTCATATTGTACCTTGTCCTAAGTTTTCCTAAAATATTTATGTTCACACTAATATTTTCATTTCATCTATTTTAAATATGGTTTCCTCTGGCCCTCTCCCAATTCCTAACTCCCAGAGTTGTTTTTTTTTGGGGGGGGGGGAGTTGTTTTGTTTTTGTTTTTCGTTTTTAGGAAGTAATAGTCTGTAGCACTTCTCACAAATTGAGCTCTGTTATACCCCAAATAATAAGTAAAGAGCTAAGTAAAGAGTTGGACAGTAAGCAGTGAAAAAAAAAAAACATTTTTTATGAGACAAAAAATAGACATTATGAGTCAGATGTTGATGCTTGTAGAATGAAAAAATGATTCTTACGTAAAAGTCCCTGGGTTTAAGGCTCTCAGAAAAACTAAATGAAAAACAATCAGTGCTTTCCAACAAATACCTCTGAAAACAATAAAGTATCTCTTATACTGCGTCGAGAAGTTGTGATCCTATAGCTGTGTAGCCTTTTAAGTGTATTAACATATGTTAGACACAAATGCTAATCTCACTTCTACTTTGTATGATAAAATATTAGAAGTGTTTGGACTCAAAAAGAATTGAGAGTTATGCTAGACATGTGCCCTAAAATTGGCGTCAATTATATGGTTAAAAAGAGTGTATTTAAAGCCAGAAATGGGAAAAGGTGTTTTTTGTTTTTTTTTTTAATTTTCCAAGTCTATCTAGTATTGTTTGCAGAGTTTTGAAAGTGTATGCCATAAGTCTGGCAAATTATTTCAAAACTTGGTTTTTTTCCACCAAGTCAGCTCCAGCACCTCCACTGACTCCTGAATTTTGGTATTTTATTTCTATCTTCCAAAAGAACTTTGTCTAAAGTCAATCACGACATTTAATTTGACTCTAGAAACCTGTAACCTCATTCGCTCTGAAAAGAATCTGGGATGCCATATGTATATTTCACATATCTGTACTCAGTTGGAAGAAAAAAAAAAAGGTCCATCCCAATTTTGCCCAGTGTATAATCACAAATTATTTTAAGTATTATTTATTGTGTTAGTAGGTGATTTTTTAATCATTAACTTGTCATTGACCCATCTGAGAAGTCCCTATGTCAAAAACTAGTCTAGAATTTAAAAGAATGAGTAAAACTTACTAGAAAATGGGACTTTGTTTTCTTTCCTCTCAGTATTTTGAGTTGATAATGTTCCAGAATTGAGCATATTTCTTCAAGCCTTCGTAGGACCTATAACAAATGTTTTTTAAACAAATTGAATCTGAGTGGTAGAATTTTTTTGTTTTCTAAATAAAGACAATATCCCAAAGGTGACACAAATGAAAACTTGTATTTACTAATTCCTGGAATCCTTCTGTTTAGTCTAACAGGGAGATCAAGAATGTTGTGAACAGGAAAAGTTTTCGCTTCACAGAATTCCTAAAACTCATCCATTCAAAACTCTTTGATATGGGTTACTATTAATGTGACCTACAGGTCCCATCAGCAGTGACTTGAGATTTGAGATTAATTTATCCATCCCTCCCTTACCTCTCCTCAGATTGAAACAGCACTCACAGAAGTATATCAGTTTATAGAGATTAGTATGGGTAAATCCGATGCCAGTGGGATCAAGACTTTCTTTAAGTCTTTATGTGTACAGTAAACAGCATCCATTTAAAGTGTACAATTTGACAAATATATACCTGTGACTTGTCACCGCAATCCAAATGCAGAACATTTCCTCCTTACTTCAGTCTGCTCTTCCCTCAGCCCTCAGCCCCAGACAACCCTGATCTGCTTTCTGTTGCTGTAAATTAGTTTCTGTTTACTGGAATTTTGTGCAATTACTGTGTACTCTCGTCATGGACTTCTTTCACTCAGCAGAAGTATTGGGATTCATTCAGGTTGTTGCATAGTATCAGCAGTGGGTTACTTTTTGGAGTATTCATGGTGTGAATGTAACATCCATTCACCCCTTAGGGAATCCTGGAGATGCTTCCAGTTTTTAACCCCTGTAAATAAGGAATTATAAATGCTCATGGAAGTCTTCGTGTGGACATATATTTTCTTTTCTCTTCAGTTAAGCACTTGGAGTAGAATGGCTAGGTCCTATGGTATGTCTTAACTTTTTAAAGAAACTGTCAATTTTCCAAAGTGGCTACCATTTTACTTTCTCATCAACAATGTCTAATAGTTCCAAGGGCTCCATATCTTCACCAGTCTTTGGTATTGCCATTTTTCTGGGATCTTAGTATGGTTTTGTTTTGTTTTGCCTTTTGTCCTTTTAGGGCCGCACCCGCGGCATGTGGAGGTTCCCAGGCTAGGGGTCTAATCGGAGCTGTAGCCACCAGCCTACACCACAGCAACGCGGGATCCGAGCCGCATCTGCAACCTACACCACAGCTCACAGCAACGCTGGATCCTTAACCTGCTGAGCAAGGCCAGGGATCGAACCCGCAACCTCATGGTTCCTACTCGGATTCGTTTCCTCTGAGCCACAACAGGAACTTCTCTTAGTATGGTTTTAGTTGGCGTTTCCTTGATGACTAACTGTTGAGTATCTCTTCCTGTGCTCATTGACCTTTCTTTTATTTCAGAGGTTTGCAGACCAGGCTGGTGGTTTGGCTCCACAACCTGTTTTGTATGGCTTGAAAACTAAGAACAGTCTATATTTTTAAATAATAGAAAAAAAAATCTAAAAGAGAATAATGTTCCATGGAACAATTACATGGAATTGTAATTTCAGTGTTCATGAATAAAAGTTTTATTGGAACAAAGCCACAGGATCGCCTTTACACCTGTGTATGGCTGCTTCTGTTCTACAGTGGCAGAGTTGAGTAGTTGCAACAGAGACCGCATGGCCTACTGGTCCACAAAGCCTAAAATATTTCCCATCTGACCTTCTGCAGAATGAGTTTGCAGACTGCTGGAGCCAAGTCCCCTCAAATCTATTGCCTGACTTCTGGGTGGGGAGAGAGCTAGCCCAGTATAATTCTAACCCAAGCCCAATTTGACAGGGAAGAGATCAGACTTAATACATTTTGTTGACTGTGGCATTTCTACTACACTGTCCAAAATGGTAACCACTAGCCACATGTTGCTATTTAAAATTAATTAATTTAAATTAAATTAGGAGTTCCCATCGTGGCACTGCAGAAAGGAATCCAACTAGGAACCATGAGTTTGTGGGTTTGATCCGTGGCCTCACTCAGTGGGTTAAGGATCTGGCGTTGCCGTGAGCTGTGGTGTAGGTTGCATATACAGCTCGGGATCCTGCATTGCTGTGGATGTGGCTGTAGCCGATAGCTGTTAGACCGCTATCCTGGGAACCTCCATATGTTGTGGGTGCAGCCCTCAAAAGCCAAAAAAAAAGTTAAAAATTAAGTTCTTCAGTCAATATGGTGACTACCATATTGCATAGTGCTAAGTTTTAATATACTAACAATTCTAGTTTCCTTTGGCTGCTAATTTTAAAATATTATTGACCTTAAAGTTTTTCATAACTGTAGCATTCACTTTAAAAAATATCCCAGAAATATTCTAAATTAAAATGGTTGAGATGGCCTTTTTTTTTTTTTTTGTCTTTTTTTGCCTTATCTAGGGCCGCACCCGCTCACAGCAATGCCGGATCCATAACCCACTGAGCAAGGCCAGGGATCGAATCCACAACCTCATAGTTCCTAGTCGGATTCGTTAACCACTGAGCCATGACGGGAACTCCTAAGATGGCCTATTTTTGATAGTATTTAAAGGCTTTCCTTCACATCAGTGAAAACTTTTTTTGTGATTCAACTTTTGGAGGGAGGCAGACCAATTCTAAATAATAAAGTGATGGTCAATAAATATATTGTCGGGAGTTCCCTTCGTGGCTCAGTGGTTAACGAATCCGACTAGGAACCATGAGGTTGTGAGTTCGATCCCTGGCCTTGCTCAGTGGGTTAAGGATCCGGTGTTGCCGTGAGCTGTGGTGTAGGTCGCAGACGCGGCTCAGATCCCGTGTTGCTGTGGCTGTGGCGAAGGCCGGTGGCTACAGCTCCTGTTAGACCCCTAGCCTGGGAACCTCCATATGCCGCGGGTGCGGCTCTACATAAAGGCAAAAAGACAAAAAAAAAATATATATATATATATATATATATACATATATATAGTCAAATAGTCATCCTCTTCTTTGGCAAAAATATATATATATATATGTAATTATTATAATGGATGAATTATCTTGTTCTTAAATAGAAGTGTTTGTAAGTTTTTGGTGACTGATGAGTCATGTTAGTTTAATCCATCCTAGAAATAAATGTTTTGCTGAAGTAAGAAAACAAATGCACCAGCTAACACTGAGCAAGTAGCATCTGGGTGTTCTAGTGTTCTTGTATGTAGAGATAAAGAAATGTGTAACGAGTGAGTGCAGCATCAATGCTCAAGGACCTGAAGAAATAGAAATTATACCAATAAGGACTACAGAGTGACATAGGTGATATGATACGTGTATGCATAGAACATAGTGAGATGTAAATGTCCTTCTTCCCGTGGAGAGCCAGGAAAAGCTTCTTAAAGTGGTGAATGCTTAAGTCTGACCCAAGAAAGTCACGGTGTTCTCCAGGTAGAGGAGAGCATACCAGGCAGAGAGAATAAGCAAAGCTGTATGTTCATGGAACATACAATGTTAATGGAACATTCCAGGAAAGTGAAAGCAGTGAAATATTGCTGCTGTGTAGGAAATGAAGAGGATCAAGATGAGAAATGAAACTAATGGTAGAAGGCACCAGAACATGAAGAGCCGGTTATGTTTTAATAAGGAATTGGTACAGTAGATGTGTAGTTCTTTTAAGTAGAAGTGACAAAATAATTACGTCACTGTGGTAATGGAATAGAAAATTGATTGTAGACAAAGTAGGAGATGAAGCAGAAGTCTCCTCAGGAAATAATTGGGATTTGGGCTAAGGTAATTGAGCTGTGAGGATAGAGAACAGGAGATTGATGTTGAGGAGGTTAAGCTGGAGTTTGGTTGGTAGTTGGTGGTGTAAAGTGAGAAGACAGGCTCCCCTATTTCTGGGCAGCTAAGTTGAGAATGAATAAACAGGATGCTGAAAAAGATAAAAGGTCAGTCTTGAACATACAGATTTTGAGGTTCTGGTAAATATTTGAGTGGAGCTGTCAGGTAGGCATTTGTTTATCTGTTATCAACTTGGGCTGCAACTTATATTTTCATAGCAAAAGCCTGTTTCAGTAGCTTTCAGATGTTGTAAATATGTAAAATGTTAGCTGCTCACAAATACACCTATTGTGTTTCTTAGTAAGTCTTACTGCAACTGTAAAACTTGAGTGAAACTTTGATAACTTATTCTAGTTTGTTTGCTGAAACAGCTTCAAATCATTGTCTTACCAGCTGCAGGAGTAAAACTTTTATTTTTTGTCTTTTTCCCTTATCTAGCGCCACACCCGCAGCATATGGAGGTTCCCAGGCTAGGGGTCTAACAGGAGCCACAGCAATGCGGGATCCGAGCCACGTCTGCAACCTATACCACAGCTCACGGTAACGCTGGATCCTTAACCCACTGAGCAAGGCTAGGGATCGAACCCGCAACCTCACGGTTCCTAGTCAGATTCGTTAACCACTGAGCCACGACGGGAACTCCCAGGAGTAAAACATTTTTGACAATCAGCAATGAAATTGGCTGGGATGTAAATGCAAAAAAAGAGGTCATAGTCAAAGAAGTTTGAGTCATCCTTACAATGTTGACAACTCTGGCCATCATTACCTCTTAAAGGCTTCTTTATTGTTAAGGCAGTGGAAAACAAATCCGCCTAGTATCCATGAGGATGCAGGTTTGATTCCTGGCCTCGCTCAGTACGTTAAGGATCTGGCGTTGCCATGAGCTGTGGTGTAGGTCTCAGACACAGCTCAGATCTGGGATTGCTGTGGCTGTGGCATAGGCCAGAGGCTACAGCTTCAATTCAGCCCCTAGCCTGGGAACTCCTGTATGCTGTGGGTGTGGCCCTAAAAAGACCAAAAAAATCCCCAAAAAGCTAAATCTGCTTGATCATGAGCTAAATCTACAGCCCTTGGTCTGTCTTGTCTCCCCATCCCATTTTTAACTTTTGGAAAACCAGATTAGTGTTTCTTTATCCCCCATCATAACTAGTGTTTGAGGGGTATCCAGGGGGTATCCAGAAAAGTCTTCTTGTTAAAAAAAAAACCTGTTTCTTCTATTAGAAAATTTTTCTAAATCTTCACAACTGCCTTGTCTTCCTTATTTATTGACTTTGAAGAGTTCTTGGGAAATATTTTTCATAGATCATACAGTAGTATGAATTTAAAAGGCAGATGGATATTTTACAAAGCTGTTAAGGGAAAAGCTATTTAGAATTCCAGAGAATCTGAAAACTGACATGTCTAGGGCATGTATGCTAAAACTTCTTAAGAAACATTTACTTAAAACTCTTTTTTACTTTTTTGTCAGAGGGTAAATCTGGACTCTAAATTCTTACTTCTCTGAATCAAAGTTCAGGGTTCCAAGATTAAGTATTTGTGATTACCTTTATCTTTTTTCCTTTAATGTTTTGAGCTTCTTATGCCTTTTTTGTTGAGTCTTCTAAAGAAGTGCATGTAATGTTTGGGGTTTTCTTCTGGGGAGAGCGATAAGGAGAGCCAAGGAGCTTTCTTCTGAATTTTTAGGCCAATAAAAACTCTGTTCTCTTTATTTATTAATTATGTTCCCTTTATTTCTTCTGAATTTTTAGGCCAGTAAAAACTGTTCTCTTTATTTATTAATTAATTTATGTTCCCTTTATTTCTTAAATCTTCTTTCATTCTTATTAACAAACTTTTCAGTGTTTATTAATAATAGACTGCTAATCAGTAGGCCAGAGGAGATGCTGTCTTAATATTTCGAAATACTAAATCTCAGCAAGCCTCAGAAATTACAGGCTGTTTATTCTTGGTACCTGTGATATACAAGTATAAAGAAATAGCATACAAAATGGGGGCATTCAAGGAAAGTTGGCTGTAATGTATATTTAATGTACTTTTTTTTTGTCCTTTTGCCTTATCTAGGGCCATACCTGCGGCATGTGGAGGTTCCCAGGCTAGGGGTCTAACAGGAGCTGTAGCCACCAGCCTTTGCCACAGTCACAGCAACGCGGGATCCGAGCCGCATCTGCAACCTACACCACAGCTCACTGCAACGCCCAATCCTTAACCCACTGACAAGGCCAGGGATCGAACCTGCAACCTCATGGTTCGTAATCGGATTCGTTAACTACTGAGCCACGACAGGAACTTCTAATATACTTCTCTTAGAGAACCAAAGATGCATTTCGATACAGCAAGAAAGTAATAATTGGGGTATGATGTGCTGTACTACTTTACTGCTCTGGTTATAGAGCCTGACATTCTGAGGTTTTAGAAAACAGTTGAGGTGTCTTCTTATGATGTAATCATTGTTACTGTTGTTTAATGGATGATGTGCTAACATTTGAAAATTCCTCTAATTCAAGGATTCAGAGCTGTGGAAATCATGAGTTCCCCAAGTTTGTTTAAGATTGGAATGTTGCCCTGACTCCTGTTTTTAAATACACAACTTTTTTTCCCCTTTTTAGGGCCACACTCACTACATATGGAAGTTCCCAGGCTAGGGGTCGAATGGGAGCTACAGCCTACACCATAGCTATGGCAGTGCCAGATCTGAGCCGTGTCTGTGACCTACACCACAGTTCACAATGCCAATTCCCAATCCACTGAGTAAGGCCAGGGATCGAACCTGTGTCCTCGTGGATACTAGTCAGATTCATTTCTGCTGTGCCGCTATGGGGAACTCACAAATAGAAAACTATTTTAATGATATATAACACTAGCTTGTTTCCTATTTAATTTACATTTTATTTATGTGGCTCTATTTTTAAGAAAGTATTTTAAAGCCAATTAACATGTCTCTACCAAATGTACTTTTTTTGTTTACCCACAATTGAGTATTTATAATGTTTCATTTTTGAATGCAGTAATTATATTGCATGTCCACGGTAATCGAAATAATACTGTAACCAGGTTAATGAAATGGGATTAGAATCACATAATTTTTAAACTAAAAAGAATCTTAGAGTGTGATGATAAAATTTTAAGAAATCATGTGCCCTCTTTTCAGAGGATGGCTAGCTGCGTATTGGTTTTGAGAGACCTCCCCTCCCAGAGCTGAAGAGACCATCCTGGCAGAGGCTTAGTGAACCAAGGGAGATGAGGCTATGGAGATTAGCAGGCCCTGGCATATGATGGGTTGCTTTACAGGCATTCAAACCAGATTTTCAGAGACTTAAATGATTTATTAAAAATGCTCGTTCCATAAATTAAATGGAAAAGGCAAAGAGTGAAACTGTGTGGTGTCTTGATTCTAATTTTCAGTTGCAAGGGTGGAGATTCTAATGGCAAGAAGGAGGAAGCATACCACAGAGGAGATCGTGATTATCTGTGTGATTTTTTTCCCCTATGTTTTCAATTTGGCTGTTTGTTAGAGTTATAAGAAATTATATGAGTAAAATAAGGGCATGTGCGTTAGTACATGGGGACTGTGTTTTGAATAAAATATCCTTTTCCTCAAGATAATTTATCTTTGAAGACTATAATAGTTGTATATACGTTTAAAGTTGTGTTTTGCTGAATGGGGTGTATGTGTGTATGTATACCTTATTGTGTTATACATACATAACCTTGTAACCTTAGTTCTAACCAGCTGGAATTACGTTTATTCTGATAGTCATTGAAAATAATACTGTTTTCTCCAAGAATATTTAATTGTCCTTTGGTCAAATCATTCTATTGTGAATATATTGTGATTTTACATAAAAAAGTAAACACATTTTTATCATACTTCCCATTTTGTCTATTGAAATTCATTTTGGGGTAGAGCTCTAACTTCACTCTTTCCCAGGTGCATTTTTTCAACCACTCAGCCTTTCTCCAGTGATCTCTGTTGCCATGGCTGTGATGTAACAAGTTTTCTTTTGGGTTCTCTGTCTGTTCCTTTGGCCTATTTCTCTGTCCCTCTGACTGTTACCATAGTGTCCTAATCAATGTAGATTTATAATAAATTTGGGGGTTTTGGTAAGGTGAGTGCTCCCAAACCAAATTTGTTCTAATTCAAAATGATCTCCGTTCTTTTTTTTTTTTTTTTTGGTCTTTTGTCATTTTAGGGCCATACCCATGGCATGTGGAGGTTCCCAGGCTAGGCGTCTAATCGGAGCTGTAGCTGCTGGCCTGCGTTACAGCCACAGCAACGCAGGATCCAAGCCACGTCTGCAACCTACATTGCAGCTCGCGGCAAGGCCAGATCCTTAATCCACTGAGCGGTGCCAGGGATCGAACCTGCAACGTCATGATTCGTAGTCAAATTCATTTCCACTGCGCCATGACAGGAACTCCGATCTCCATTATTCTTGACCCCTTTTCTCTTCCATATGAATTTTAGGATCAGCTGGTCCAATTTTCTATTTTGGATTTGGTTTGCAAATATTTAAGAGTTTTTGCAACTGTTCATAAATGAAAACTGGACTGTTTTTCAATAGTTTCTTTTTTTTTTTTGTCTTTTTGCCTTTATCTAGGGCCGCACCTGCGGCATGTGGAGGTTCCCAGGCTAGGGGTCTAACTGGAGCTGTAGCCGCCGGCCTTTGCCACAGCCACAGCAACACGGGATCCAAGCCGCGTCTGCGACCTACACCACAGCTCACGGCAACGCCGGATCGTTAACCCACTGAGCAAGGCCAGGGATCGAACCCACAACCTCATGGTTCTTAGTCGGATTCGTTAACCACTGAGCCACGACGGGAACTCCCAATAGTTTCATTTTTGAACACAAAAATTAAATTTTCTTTCATCATACTTCACTCTCTCCTTGTCTGATTTTGGTAAATCAAGGTTATATTAACCTTAAGTCAGATCAGGAGTTTTTCCATTCTCGTTTCCTCCCTCTCTCCCTCCCTTCTTCCTTTCTTTTGTAAAGCAATTTTAATAAGATTGGTGTTAGTACCTAAGTGTTCGGTAGCATTTACCATAAATGTTTTTGAAAGTGGAGCAGTAGATCTTTAAAGGTTTTTTTTTTTCCTTTATCAAGTCATGGTGGTAGGTTGTAGTCTTCTAAAATTTTTCATTTGATCAAAGTTTTCTAATTAATTGACACAATATCCTTAGAATTGTTATTTCTTTAATTTCTGTGCTAAGTGAATTTCCTTTTTTTCTGATATGTGCATCCTTTAGGAATTGTTTCAGCAATGTGAATAAGAAACTCACTCTGCTTTTGTCTGAAAATATTTTTATTTAGCTCTCACTTTTCAAAGGTAGTATAGTTGGATATAGAAATAGAGAGATATAATACTGTCACGTTCTCACCCATTGGAGAGGGTATTCCGTTGTCTTCTTTTTAGTTGTCAGGATTTCTACTCTTAGTATTTTTATCGTTTCTTTAGTGAAATTACTGTATGTCTTGACTGGGACATATAGTCTGAAACAGTCCCAATTTTTTACTCCTATTGTCTTGGGGTCCCATCTGGTTTAACATTTCTCTCAGAAAAAAAAGTGCTCCAGTTTGGAACATAAGTTATGTGGTCACTCTAAGATCTTCTCTTTGTTTTCCTACTCAGAGGGGTGGGTTGATTTTTATTGATTCTGTTTGTTATGGTTCCTGAAGTTAAGGATTTGTAGTTTTTATCAGTTCTGGAAAATTCTCTAAACTGCCTTTGGCATTCTCTTTCTTCCTTTCTGGAAACTTTTTTTAGACATAGGTTGGATCTTGTTTTCTCCTGTCCTGTCTTAACCACGCATAGATCTTGTCTTTATTTTGTTTCTAGTATGTGTAATTTCCACAGATATCTCTTTTAGTTCACTAACTCATTCTTCAGCTGTGATTATTTGGCTGTTTAAGTCATCTACTAAAGCTCTTGATTTAATTGGCTTATATTTTCCATTTTACAAAGTTTTTTTTCATCTTTATTCAAATCTGCCTGTTTTCTTTCAGCGTCTTATTCTCTTAAGGTTTTGATTATTTCAACATCTGTACTCATCTCTCTTATTATCTTATGTGACTTTCTTAGAGGTTTAATTCTGCTGTTGGTCTGCTGATTCTTGCTCTCTTCATGGGTTTTTCAGGCTTAGATTATAAATAAACTGGAGTAGAGATTTGTCTGGAAATCTTGTGTGGTCTGGATTGGAGGTGCCCTCTACTGGAGAGGTTTTGCATTTCATTCCACTTAGCACAGAAGTATCATTCGCCCTTGGGCACTTTATATGTTAGTTTCTTGACCTGCAATTTCCTGAACCAGAGTTTGACACCAGTTCTCGGTTATAAATTCTTAGGAGATTTTTTTTCCCTTTACCCAGAGTCCAGATTAAGATAGACACACTTCCTTATTGTCTCCCTATATGGAGCAATTTTAAGCTTATATTTTGTATCCTTATTATTTTTTTTTAGTTTACCTTCTTTTTGAGATATTTTATTTACCAGTATCAATCAGGAATCCTTGGGAATCAGGGAGTTCCCGTCGTGGCTCAGTGGTTAACGAATCCGACAGGGAACCATGAAGTTGCGTGTTCGATCCCTGGCCTTGCTCAGTGGGTTAAGGATCCGGCGATGCCGTGAGCTTTGGTGTAGGTTGCAGACGTGGCTCAGATTTGATGTTGCTGTGGCTGTCTGTGGTGTAGGCTGGCAGCTGTAGCTCTGATTCGACCCCTAGCCTGGGAGCCTCCATATACCGCAAGTGCGGCCCTAGAAATGGCAAAAAGACAGAAAAAAAAAAAGGAATTCTTGGGAGCTCCCCCGCCCCCACCCAGTGCAGACCCAAAGCATCTCAAGATGTCAAAATATAAGCCCCTGTATTACTAAGACCAAAAGCCAACACCCTCCCATCTGCACCAGGACAGACACAGGTTATCTTTCATGCTTATTTCTCTGGTGTCTAGTTCTCTTAGTTTTTGGCCCCACTTGATTCCCCTTGCTATTGAGTTACCACAGCCATGCATTTAAAAAGATTTTTGTCTTACTTAAATAGCAACTCTAGATGTTTTTGTCAAGAAGGTTTGAAGCTAACTAGTTTGCTGCTATATTGCTGGAACCAGAAGTAGAAACCTCATTTACAAAGTATTTTCAAATGCACTGTTTCTTTTGATATTTATATCAAGGTACAAGCTTCCTCGGGGCAAGCGAAATAATTGGAAATTGAGCTTCTTGCCCGAAATCACAATCAGTGAGAGTCAGTATTAAAACAAACTCTAGTATTAAACTCAAAGTCTAGGTCTCCTGCCAGTACTCGCTGTTCCATAAATTCAGATAGTGGAAACTCATGTATTTATCGGTATGTATATTTGTTTTCACTGGGGTTAGAGTTAGGGCTTGGCCTTTTGCTTCTTTCTCATTGATAGGATTTTTAAAAGGATTTACTTTTTCAGGCAGTATGGTTTAGTGGAAGGAGCAATGGATTTGAAGCAACACCTTCATTTTAATTTATTTAATGGCAGTATAACCTTGGGTAAGTAACTCTCACTGTCAGAGCTTTAGTTTTCTTCTATGTAGATGCTGTCTGGGGTATTGGCACTTCCTCCAAATTGAATCTGGGGCCTCTCATGCCCCTGCAGTCCCCATGAGGAGTATGGAGGGCAGCATCTTTCTTTCTCTCTAATTTCCGCCAACTCCAGGAACTCAGTCTGCTTTCATTTTTGTTATTTCATTTTGAAGTTGTTTGCTTGTTGTCTCTATCGTTTCTGTCTATTGGGGCTTTCTTTTCCCAAACATTTTTATAGACAATAATAGTAGTACTTATTGAGCTCTTATCACACATCAGCTACTTTGCTAGGTGCTTTTATATATTATCTCTTTTAAAGCTCGCAACAGCACAGTCAGGTATATGTTGTCCTTTTCATTTTATAGATGAGGAAACAGGCCCAGAGAGGTTAAATAACTTGCCCAGTTTCACACACTTAGGTTATGAAGTTGGAATTCAAACCCAAATCTCAACTGTTCTAATAATAACAGTCCTGCAGTATCCACTGCACACTAAAGCTCCAAAGGTTACCAAGATCTAATGGTCATGGTCCATGTCCTGATGTTTCCCGATCTCCTTTGTAGGTGGCAGCTGGAGGTATCTACCCTTCCGTTTTATCTTCTTGAAAGCCAAAGCTCTCCAGTCCCCTTTTCTGCCAACCCCGCCTTTTATCAGAATCATCTGGGAGCCCAGCCCAACCTACTGAATCAAAATCTTGATTGTGGCAGCTTCATTTTTTTGATAGTATCCCCAAGTGATTCTGATTAGCAGTCATTTAGGGATCACTAATGATTACTTCTTCCGACCTCTCTCTGTGCTCAGAATATAATCAACAGAATGATTTTTGCCCCTTTGTTTCACAGAGGCAATTTGAATCTCAGAATCTACAGTCCTTCATAACATCCAAGTCACCAGATTTCTGCTCTGTAGAGAATGATTATGAGTGATGCCTGTCCAAACCAATGATGCTGTAACAGTTGAATCATACATATTCTGTGATAGTCTCAAAAGAGTAATTTCCAAACCTCCGTGCATCTTCAAATTTTCTGAGACCAGAGTAGCAGCGTTTCTTAAGTATTTCATGGCTTACTGACTGGTCTATTACCTGTTTACATGCACACAAGGATTATGTAGTCCTAGAAGTTGGAAAACTTACATTTCTCTCTTAGAAATTCATGATGTGCATTTCTGTACTGGTTACAGGGTTTTGTTTTGTTTTTTTTTTTTTTTTGCTTTAATTGACAGCTTACAAACTGGAATGTCTTTTATTCGTGTAATTCCATTAGTAGCCAGTGTGAAACACTCACTGCTCTGCAGGTAGAATTTTCTCTTTTTCTTTTGGAAGAGGGGAATAATATCCACTTCGTATTGGGTGGTTTTAAGGATGAAATGAGCGTTGAGATAAATGTCCATTGGTTAACTAGGCTACTCACTATCTATGTAAGTGCCTTGCTACTAAATATCAGCCTCAGCAAAGTGACAAACTTACTCTGTCAGCAACCTTTAGGTCACTCTTGAATAGACTCAGGCTTTGACTAAGCAAATCTTTGAGTTTCCAGCCATAAAAAAGAATGATAATACTGCCACTTGGAGCAACGTGGGTAGACCTAGAGATTGTTATGCTTAGAGAAATAAGTCAGAGAAATACAAATACCGTATGATACCACTTATATGTGGAATATGAAATATAATACAAATGAATGTATATGTAAAACAGAGACTCACAGATACAGAAAACAAACTTGTGGTTACCAGAAGGGAGGAGGAGGGACAATTAGGGGTATGCGGTTAACAGATACAAACTACCACATGTCAGATAAGCAGTAAGGGTATACTGTATAGCACAAGGAATTCTAGCCATTATCTTATAAAGCTGGTAGTGGAATATAATCTGAAAAAATACTGAATCACTATACTGTACACCAAAAATGAACATAATCTTGTAAGGTAATTACTTCTGTTTTTAAAAATAATATTTTTTAAAAGCAAAGGAATGTTTTTTAAGAAAAATTTAATTTTCTAATTTCGAGGTAACGTGAAAAGCCAGAAAAGTAAAAAATCAAAAATTTTCGGTCATCTATACTTCCATAGTCTAGATATAAACACTGTTAACAATGTATTGTACTTTTTTTCCATTTTTTAATATATAAAATTAGAATCAGTATAGTATTTAAAATATGTTTTCTGGAGTTCCCATTGTGGCACGGTGGAAACGAATCTGTCTAGGAACCATGAGGTTGGAGGTTTGATACCTGGCCTGGCTCAGTGGATTAAGGATCTGGTGTTTCCGTGAGCTGTGGTATAGGTCGCAGACATGTTCGGATGGTGCATTGCTGTGGCGGTGGTATAGTCTGGCAGTTGTAGCTCCGATTTGGCCCCTAGCCTGGGAACCTCCATATGCCGAGGGTGCAGCCCTAAAAAGCAAATAAATAAATAAATAAATAAAATGTATTTTCCTATTATTAAAAAAAACTATGAGTTTAAAAAATTGTTGAGCTCCCATTGTAACTCAGTGGTTAACGGATCCAACTAGGAACCATGAGGTTGCGGGTTTGATCCCTGGCCTTGCTCAGTGGGTTAAAGATCTGGTGTTGCCGTGACCTGTGGTGTAGGTTGCAGACGCGGCTTGGATCCCACGTTGCTGTGGCTGTGGCGAAGGCTACAGCTCCTGTTAAGACCCCTAGCTTGGGAACCTCCATATGCCGCAGGCGCGGCCATAAGAAGGACAAAAAAAGACCCCAAAAAATGTTATTTCCT
The DNA here is from genome assembly GCA_004024745.2 of Catagonus wagneri. Taxonomy (NCBI): domain Eukaryota; kingdom Metazoa; phylum Chordata; class Mammalia; order Artiodactyla; family Tayassuidae; genus Catagonus; species Catagonus wagneri. The sequence goes on along the minus strand of PVHT021183556.1, from coordinate 15,835,606 downwards.
GAATACACTTGAGTCATTAAACTATTTGCTCTTTCTTTCTTTCTTTTTTTGTCTTTTCAGTATTTGTTTTTTAAAACATCTTGATCTGCCATTTTGGGCAAAAGTACTTTTGATCTCCCTACTACCATGATTCAGCCTCTTAGTAGTCATATGATAGGAAAGACTTGTACTGCTGTTTGGCTGCCTGACTCCACAGGAGCTGAGCTTAGTGTACTTTTCAAGCTGTGCCGGTCTAGTTCCTTAGAGTTCTGAAGTACCTCTTAGCTGTTTCCTTCCTAGTCCCATTACTGTTCTTTCACTGCAGGGTCCCTATCTAAAACAACCTACCAGTTGTCAGAACAGGGAAGGTACTCCTTTTTTGAATTTATTAATTACTAAAAGGCTCACTAAAATCACTGGAAGTTACTGACTGGTAACTCTGTTTAATTGTAGAATAAGCAAAACTGATGTAACCTGGACTAACACTGAAACCTGCACTTCTGTTTTTCAGTGCCTGTTTCTTGGTATCTTTGTTCCTCCTTTTTAAAGCAGTATTATTTGTTGAGCAGCTACTGTGTTCAAATTAGTATTCAGTTTTTACAAGTAGGAATGTTACCTACCTAAGAATTTTGAAAGGTTTTGGGAGTTCCCTTCATGGCTTAGTGATTAACAAATCCGACTAAGAACCGTGAGGTTGCGGGTTCTATCCCTGGCCTTGCCCAGTGGGTTAGGGATCCGGCGTTGCCGTGAGCTGCGGTGTAGGTTGCAGACGTGGCTCAGATCCCACATTGCTGTGGCTGTGGCGAAGGCCAGAGGGTACAGCTCCTGTTAGACCCCTAGCCTGGGAACCTCCATATGCCACAGGTGCGGCTCTAGATAAAGGCAAAAAAGACAAATAAATAAATAAATAAAAGAATTTTGAAAGGTTTTGGAGTAACTTACTAAAGAAGTAGAAAATTTGTATTATAAAGATAGAAAATTTGTATTAAGTTCCCATTTATTAAACTGTTTTATTACTAAAGCATTAGAGAAATAAGGTGTGGGTAATGTTTATGAGTCTTACATGTCAGTTTTTCTAAAACTTGCTTATAACCCTTTTTTAAAAAGCAAATGCTGTCTCGCAGATCCCCGGTATTGATTTAGACTATTTTAGTTTTAATATAACAGACATTAATAAGCATTAAATTAGACATAAATTTCATACGTTGTCACTCTATGCAACTCTGAACGATTTTCTAATTATTTATTTATTTGTTTGTCTTTTTAGGGCCACAACTGCGGCATATGGAGGTTCCCAGGCTAGGGGTCGAATCGGCACTGTAGCCGCCGGCCTACACCACAGCCACAGCAATGCTAGATCCCCAGATCTGAGCCACATCCGAGACCTACAGCACAGCTCCCGGCAACGCCAGATCCTTAACCCACTGGGCGAGGCCAGGGATCGAACCTGCATCCTCACGGATATTTGTCAGATTTGTTTCTGCTGTACCACGAGGGGAACGCCCCGATTTTACAATTTAAAACAAACCTTAAAACCAGTTACATTCAAATTGTGAACGTATACCTATCATGCTAGGTAATGATGTCTCTCATACTGACGGCTTGTGCTTTAAATTCTTTTCTCTCTTTTTTATTGAGATAAAATTCACTGTTTTTAAAATATGTAATTCCCTGTATATTCACAGTGTTGTGCAACCATCAGCACTATCTAATTCCAGAACATTTTCATCACCCCAGAAAAGAAACCCCGTGCCCATTAAGAAGTTTGTGTAAGAGCTGTTTTGAGTTCACACCAGTACTGTTGTGTGCCATGCGATGACCCATTTCTCCCTCCACTTTGCTGCAGAGGACTAGGAAATGTTCATTCATACTGTAACTTGGCTTTCAGTTGGTAGAATGCATCATTTACATAGTAAGTCTACTCTACTCCTTTTATAAGCCTTCAGTTTTTCAAGTATAACTGCTTGGTCCATTTATCCCTAAACAGTACATGACCACCAACATCATGAAATAGTACTTAGTCTTAAGGTGATTAGCCAGATGATCCAAAATAGGCTTATATTATTTTAAAAATAATCAAAAAGGAGAGTTTATCACTAAAATTCTCCTAGAGAATTTAAGGACCACTGAGATTGTATCTGAGAACCCCAGATTGAAGAACACTGTTTTATATAATTGTTGAGGTCTTCTGTGTACTTAATGAGAGTGAGGATCATGGGCATTTTAAATCTCTTATTTGACTTAAAAATGTTTAAGATAATTGCCCTGCAGTGTGAAAAATATCTTTTTTTTTTTTTTTTTTTTTTTTTTTTGGTCTATTTTAGGGCCGCACCCACAGCATATGGAGATTCCCAGGCTAGGGGTCTAATCTGAGCTGTAGCTGCCGACCCACGCCATGGCCACAGCAATGTGGGATCCAAGTCGTGTCTGCAACTTACACCACAGCTCATGGCAACGCCGAATCCTTAACCCACTGAGTGAAGCCAGGGATCGAAACTGCAACCTCATGGTACCTAGTTGGATTCGTTAACCACTGAGCCATGACGGGAACTCCAAAATATCTTTTTGGAATAGTCTTATTCCTTTCTCATTTTGGTGAAAACCTTTACGTAATTTTTTTCACTGGGAACCTGGGAAATAATTTCTCCCTTTTGGAAACTTCAAATTGATAATAAAATGAAATAATTTTACTTTTAGCCCTTTTCGTTTTTATTTTGTTAATTATATATTCTTTGCAGCTTGAAAATAGATTGTGGATTTTCTTAAAGAATGCACCCATAATTTTCAATTAGTAACTTATTTTCAGGTTTCAAAATTTGCTTTAGAGAAATTATTTCCAACACTTGTTATATTTTTATGCCAAAGTTAATTGGGTCAGATTCTTATAAAATAATTATAGCATGAACTGTCTCTAGATATTTATGAACAAGTTTTTTTAATATTGTATCAGGAAAACAACATCACCAAAACAGGTAAGTTTTGTTTTTTGTTATTTGTTTGTTTTAATTTATGCTATCCAAAAATGTTAGAAGGGTAAGTGTGACAGGGTGGCAAAAGATGGGGCTAAATAGACTAAATCATGGTGTGCCTTATGAACTGAGCCAATGAGATTTAATTTTATTTTGAAAACTAAGAAGTCACTGAAGAATTTTAAAAAATATAATTAGCAGGGTTCTCCTGGTAGCACAGTGGGTTAAATATCCAATGTTGTCACTGCAGTGGCTCAGGTCGCTGCTGTGGCACAGGTTCGATCCCTGGCCTCAGAACTTCCACAGGCCGCTAGCACAGCCAAAAAGAAAAAATAAATATATAATTAGCAAACATTTCCTAGTCTTTTAATTTTTATCTGAACTTATTTCAGCATATGGGTTAAGAAAATATTTTTAAATTCACCCTGATTTGTCATATATTTGAAAGCTAATTAGTTATCAGCCTTTTCTATAACTAAAATGTCTTTGCTTGTGGAGATGGATCTTTTCCAGTGTGAAACTGATCTTTACACAGCTAAACATATAAGTAAATCTAGCCTGGTAGGAATTTGTGTTGTAGCTTAGCGGTAATGAAACCTGACTGGTATCCATGAAGACCTGGGTTCAGTCCCCAGCCTTGCTCAGTGGCTTAAGGATCTGGCATTGCCATGAGCTGTGGTATAAGTTGTAGACGAAGCTCGGATCTGGTGTTCCTGTGGCTGTGGCACAGGCCAGCGGCTACAGCTCCAATTCGACCCCTAACCTAGGAACTTCCATATGCTGCGTGTATGGCCCTAAAGCAGACAAAAAAAAATCTAGCCTGGTGACCAAAATAGGCTGTTTGAAAATTCAGCAGAGAAGTTAATCAAATATGTTTAAATATATTAATTCTTAATGATATTTTAAAAGTAATAATAAAAACAATTGGTCACCTTTGGGGGGGGTGATAAGAAACCAATTCATTATCTTGAAAACTGGAAAAGAAAAAAGAGTCAAGTATTACCCCTGCCTTTTCTAAGTGAACTGAACTAATAGATAGCCAAATAATAGATGAGGGGTAGAATTGCCTTATAAATGTATTCCAACTAATAAAAGGAAATTATGGAACTAAAGTATCGCTATTTTACAGTCCCCACTGACAGTGGCAGTAAGTATCAGTGGCTCCCAGCATCACAAAAGAGAGACAAGTAAGGCATTGTTTGCCTCCTGTCATCTTGCCAGAGGGGGAAAGAACCTGAATCTAACCCAATCTCTGGATCCATCTGTCAGTTTTTAGGCAACACCAGGGAACAGGAGCATGCTGAACTGCACCAAGAATATGCAGTTGGCAAAACCCAAACCTGGGGAACTCTTTAGGTTCCTGTTCCATGAAACGGCCCGGGGTTCTTCCATAGACGGATTCTATGGTAAGTGAAAGGAATGCTGAAGAACCCTGCAGATTAAGAGAGACCTCGAAGACACCAAATTTTTTTAAAACAGACAAAACTAACTGTAGTGTCTAGAGAAACACAATAGAAGGAAAATGGCAAAGGAGTAATTAAAATAGAAGCAGGATAATGGTTACATACAGCAGGAGAAGGAAGGTGTGATCGGAATGGAGCTTCTGGTTGGCAAAGCTCGCTTCTGGTTGGTGTGATCGGAATGGAGCTTCTGGTTGGCAAAGCTCGCTTCTGAACTTGACTGATACTCAGTAGTAGTCAGTAGGACCATTGTTTGCTACTTGTACATCCTCTCCAACCTTGCACTCTGCATCCTCAGTATTTCTTGATAAGTAAGATAAATGAGGGAGTTTGCAGGTCTTGTTGTGTGTAAAGAGGAATGGGCTTCTTCCTAAAGGGATGCTTTTCAGCGGCAGGAGCGGTTGTCAAACATTCTGATCTGAGGACCCCTTTACACTAAGATTACTGACGACCACGAAGAGCTTTTATTTGTGTGATTTCTAGCTATAGTTTTTACCAGATTAGAAATTAAAGCAGAATATTTAGAATGTGCATTTAGTTCATTTAATATAATAATCTTAACTGGTTATAAACATTTAAAAATTGTATTAAGGTTCAGTTGACATGTATTAGTTTCATGTATACAACATAATGATAATACTGTATATATTGTGAAATGTTTACCACAATAAGTCTAGTTAACATCTGTCACCATATCCAGCTATAGGATTTTTTTCTTGTGATGAGAACTTTTAAGATATTTCTTAACAACTTTCAAATATGCAATAATTATTATTAACTGTAGTCGTCATGACATACATTACATTCTCCTCACTTATTTTATAACTGAAGTTTATGCATTTTGACTCCTTCTACCCCATTTCATCCACCCACGTCTCTGGCAACCACCAACATGTTCTCTGCATCTATGAACTTGGCATTTTTGGGGTTTTCTTTCTTTGTTTTAGATTTCACGTAAAGTGAGATCGTGTAGTATTTGTCTTCCTCTGACTTGTTTCGCCCAACATAGTGTCCTCAGGGTCCATCCATGTCACAAATGGCAAGATTTCATTCTATTTTATACTTGAGTAGTATTTCTGTGTGTGTATATGCATCATGCTTTGTAAATGATGCTACAGTGAACATGAGGGTGCATATACTTTTTTCAGATTAGGGTTTTTGTTCTCTTCAGATAAATACCCAGAAGTGGCATTGCTGGATCATATGGTAGTTTTTTTTTTTAATTTTTTAAGGAGCCTCCATACTGTTTTCCATAGTGGTTTCACCAATTTACATTCTTATCAGTGGTGCACAGGGGTTCCCCCTTGTCATCCACTGCACGACCTCACTTGCTATTTCTTCTCCTGTTTATAATAGCTGTTCTAATAGGCCTGTGGTGATTCTCACTGTGGTTTTGTTTTGCATTACCCTGATGAATAGTGATTCTGAGCATCTTTTACATGTCTGTTGGCCATCTGTGTATCTTTGGAAAAATTTCTGTTCAGATCCTAAGCCCATTTTAAAATTGGGTTGTTTGGTTTGTTGCTGTTGAGTTGTATGCTGTAAACATTTTTTTGAAAAAATGTCCCAAAACACAGAAATTTAGTAAAGTACCATTGTTCTGTATTTTTTTTTTTTTTTTACAAATCACCGTAATGTTTTGGCTAATAGAATACAGCTGGATTCTCTTATTTTACTTCTGCATTCAATCAGTTACCATACATTGTTTTGTTTGAAATGTATAAACAAAATCCAGCCTCACACGGATAAGTAGTTAGAGGAGGAATATTTTAATAGTCATTTCAAATAATTATGGATATCCTTTTTGGATACTTCTTTGACAAGCAGTAGTTTCGTGAAGATGAGTTGCAATGTGAAATATGAAACCATACCTGAACTTGCCTTACTTACTAAATGAAAACCCATCGTTATACAGCAGAATGTTTTATGCATACTTCCCATTTGTCACATGGAATTTTTTTTTTTTCTTTTGGTCTTTTAGCCTTTTCTAGGGCCGCACCCGCGTCATATGGAAGTTCCTAGGCTAGGGGTCTAACAGGAGCTGTAGCTGCCGGCCTTCGCCACAGCAACGCGGGATCCTAGCCGTATCTGCGACCTACACCACAGCTCAAGGCAACGCCAGATCCTTAACCCATTGAGCAAGGCCAGGGATCGAACCCGCAACCTCGTGGTTCTCAGTTAACCACTGAGCCATGACGGGAACTTCCACATGGAATATATTTTAAAGTGCCCTCAATATTGAGGTTTCATAAAAATTAATTTTTCTGCTTCCCCCATCAAAGATGTTCTTAAGTGAAACTTTTCTTTTTTAATAATTTTGTGGCAGTGAAGAATATGGTGACTACTAGTGCAGTCTGATGCCATTGCCTTGGTTTGCACAAGGCACCAGCAGTTTTATCCATCACTGTCTTTGTGGACCATTCGTGCTAATGGCAATACAGTGGAAAGGGTCAGTAATGTCCTAGTATTATTATGAAGATAACTTGGATCTTAGAGATCTCCTGAGAGTCTCAGTAACCCCCAGAGGTCCATGAATCATAGTTTGAGAACCACTGAACTAGAAAACTTTGGATTTTCACTGACTGTTATATTCAGCACTTGCCTTTGTTATTTTTTGGGAAAGACATGAAAATAACTTGTGTTTTTCAAGAATTGGCACATGATGTGGTTTTCCCAGGCTTGTCAAGAATTAAGTACTTGGTAATTTATGGAAGTTCCTTTTGTATGTCATCAGTTGAATAAAATATTTAGGACTGGAGTGTTAGTATGCTACAGTGATCGACAGAATGTTTCAAAATATTCTGTTTCACATCATCTGCAAAATGTATAGGCCTCTTTATTCTTTGGGAAGTGTTTGTTGCTCTGCTGTTTGAAGAAATAAGATTTTAAGGATATAAAAGCAGATTTTGATAGTATTAAAGGGTAATTTTATTAAACACATACAGCAGTCTTTATTTCCTTCCCTTGAGGGTAACACAGTACAAAATGCAGTTTCTTTCCTTACATTTTTCCTCCAGTAAGCGTGGAACTAGAGATGAGAGTTCTTGTTTTCTCCCCAGATACCACATATACAAGGCGTTCCGCTATAATAAAGCAGTTATTTATTGACAGTTTGCTCTACATTCAACATTGTGTTAAATATCATGGGACGATAAGTTAAACTTATTAAACAGTCAATAAGCATATAGTTAATGTGTAAAAATGTGTGTTACTGAGTTCAAAGTTGTGTTAAAGAGATCAGGACTATCTGAATATTAGAATGGCTTCATGAAGGATTTTAGCTGAGTCAGTAAGGCTAGTACAAAAGGGAAATGCTGCAGACAGAATATATCTGTATTTCAGTGAAGCGTGGGATAAACTTTCAGAATTTCCTTACAGACATTAGGTAATCAGCTGAAATATAATTTTTTTTTTTTAGAAATCTCACTTCTCTTTAATCCCTGATTTTTATCTTGTACAAATAATCCTAGAACAATTCAGGTAACTAAGGTTTGAGGGAGAAACAGTTTATACATGAGTATCACATGCTCCATTTTTCTGTAAATAACTCAGTAGGCTGCATTAACAAACAGTGTCACTGATGAAATGTAAAATTTAATGGCAATCTCAAGTTTGTGGAATCATTGAATAACTAGTTGACTGGCCATACCCAAGTATATTAATCAGTGAATCATTGACGGCTAGGAACAGAGTCTCTATTATGTCTCAGGTCTCTGACTATGGGCTGCTATTCAGTATTGTTATCAGCAATGTAGATAAGCATATTTATTCAGTATGCACTTATTGAGTAATCTCCTGTGAGCTATATATTCTAACATGCCCTCAAAAATAACTAACATATATTCTGTCCTTTAATATCAATGGGTAATAAAAGAAATGATCATTTAAACAGATAACTTCTAGAATAAAAGTTTAATACATTGTTCATATACAGGGTAAAGGATGGATTGTTTGATAATAGGAATTAGAAAGATCTTATTACACCAGAATTCTCCAAGTCTGACAAAATAAGTTTATATAGATAAATGCGAGATCCTACATGGAGGTATAGAAAAACCACATAGGTATAAAATGGGAGAGATCTAGTTTAACAACATGTTTGAAGAAATTTCAAGCAATGTGACAAACTCAGAAAACATCACAAAGAAAAATCATGCTGGTAGAGACATCTCAACAGCAACCTAGAAGCCAAAAGATAGTACAGAGAAAAATAAATGTCAACTTAGAATTGTGTACACAACAAGAAAATAATCTTTCAAGAATGAAGACACTCTTAGTCGTTTTTAGATAAAGAAAAACTGTTTACCATCAGCAAGTCTCAAGGAACTTTAATAAAGGCTATCCTTAAAGAAGGAGGAAAATACCCTAGAATAAGGGTAGCGAAAAGTAAAGGAGAGCCAAGAAATTGGCAAACCTAAGTAAATCTGAGCCAACATTATATGAAATAATGGTAATGTCTAATTTTTAGGGCAAAAATATAAAATAATGGACAATAACAGACTAACGTAGAAAAGAACGGATCACAGTTCATGTTCTGAAGTCGTTTTTTTCAGGATGGGGGAGAAAATATTGCTTAACTTTGGACTTTTAAGAATGTGTGGTTACTAGTATTGGGGGGTTGGTAGAATTTAAGAACTAGAAAACCAAAAAAAATTTTTTTAATCCAAAGAAGTCAAGGAAAGGAAAGGAAGCAGAGAGAAAAGGAGGACAAACAGCACAGAGGAAGAGTCCAAAGCACACGAGTCATCACAAATCCCCAAAAATAATTTTTATTTTTATTTATTTATTTTTTTGTCTTTTTGCCTTTATCTAGAGCCGCACCCGTGGCATATGGAGGTTCCCAGGCTACAGCTCTGATTCGATCCCTAGCCTGGGAACTTTCATATTGCCACCGGCATGGCCCTAAAAACCAAAAAAAAAAAAAAAAAAAAAAGAAGAAGAAGAATCAGTCAGTCATTGATTTGGACAAGGAGCCAAAAAGTGTAAAACCATGGAAGATTTGAACACAAGTCAACAGTCTGGATTTGATGTATCCAAATACAGTATATTCTTCTCAAGCACCCATGGGACAACTACAGAAATGGACAAAAAGCTAAAGTGATTAAGCAGGTCCTGTAAGCTCAGAAGCAGGCATAGTGAAGGATATGAAAGCTGGAGACCAGAAGGTTTGCATTGAGGAGTAATGGAAAGTAGATTTATAATAGGTGGATTTGAATTCAGATAGTTGACCAACTTTATAATAGGTCTCACCCTAATATATTGTTCTAAAAATGAGATCTGACCCTTAATTACAAGCAGAACACAAATTTCAAAATACTTTAAAGGAGTTTCTAGATGTTATTTTTATATACTGGGTAGAACCACATATTATTGCCTTATTTTTGTAGGACAAGAATGTTTAGCTATTTTGGCATTTTCATATGGCCCAACAGAACACAAAGTGAGGAATTTAGCTTTTCTGGTTTTGTTTTTTAATTTATTCACCTACTGCAGAAAGACAGGTGGGCCAGAATTCAACATCCTATCAAAAACAACTGCCAAAAATCTAACTAGATTTAGTATTTTACACACCAGAAGATGTCATAGACTGTGGTAATGGCAGATTCTCAGACAGATGTAGATGCAGGGTCATTTCAAAGAAACCGTTCGGCAAAGCCTGTTAGGGAGTTCCCATTGTGACTCAGCAGTTGAAAACCCAACATGATGTCCATGGGGATACGGGTTCAATCCCTGGCCTCGCTCAGTGGGTTGAGGAACGAGCATTGCTTCAGGCTTCAGCGTGGGTCCCAGCTGCAGCTCGGATGCCGCTTTACTGTGGCTGTGGTAGACCGGCAGCTACAGCTCAGATTCAACCCCTAGCCCAGGAACTTCCTTGTGCCACAGGTGTGGATGTAAAAAGAACCCCCCCAAAAAGCCAGTTAATACCCTAAAGCATATAGGGCACTGAATTGTGGTCTTTCTTATCCTTAGTTTGAGTCATCGCCAGGAAAAAATACTTGCCTGGGCCTGGGGCCTTTCTGTAGCAAATTAGAGGTCCTGAGAGAAAAACAGATGAAAGTTCCCATAACTCCAAATTATTTTCTAAAGGTTTGTTAAGCTCTCTTCCAAAATCCTCTGTGCCCTCTGTTTCTGAATTCTATTTCACTGTTGAATTACACTTTTCAGAACGTCTTACAGCCTGACACACTAGTTTCAGAAGTTAATGTTGTAGACATAATTAGTTTATTATTCTCACCCTGCAAGGTTTAATTTCCATATTTATAATTAAGTGACTTTAGTTCCTTTTGTAGCACAAATCTTCCCGGCTTAACCAATTTTTACTCTTTGGGATTTGAGTGTTGCTCCAGCAGCCATCAAAGGCTCACCAGTCCTCTGTAGCTCTTTGCCTGCCCAGAGGCATAGCTGCCTTTCTCCCAAGCCTACATTATTGAATAACATGAATACCAAGTAACTCAGGGTCTTACTATGTGGCAGTATTTCTCCTATCATCATCACCACTCAAATGAAAGTTATTTTTATGCACTAATTGTGCCACAGTTGTTTAAATGCAGTGTGATGAGGGTGGCAAAGAGTGGGGGAGGAGCAGTGAGGTGAAAAGATAGTGTTCCCTGCTTCCAGACTTTTCCTTTCAGCCTTGCAGCAACCAAGGTGCTCCAGTTGCTGCTTTAACTGTCCGGGGTCAGGTAAAGTTTAGCCATGGCAAGAGCAGCCTTTCTAAAAACTATTTTACCTCGGCATCTTCAAGTCTCACTCTGATTTATTGTTTAGTTCTAAATTTTACTGAGCACTGTTGATTATTTTTGGTAAGGAAATGCAGATAGAACTTATTTATTACAGTTTGGGAAGTCTTAAATTTCTGAAGAAATACACTTATGAGCACTTCTCTTGTAACCTAATTACCAAAGTAGGAACAGGGATTTAAGTTCTGGAATATATTTTTAAGGTCATTCTTACTCGGACAGTTTGGTTTGAGGTTTTTTTGTTTTGTTTTTTTTTAAAGAGCAAACATTAGGTGGGTAAGTTTGGTTTTTTGACTTAATTCACAGCCATATCCTGAAATATTTCAGAATCCAAGGCCAAATGGGTTTAAAATTATTTCATTTCCTTAGAAGTAGTTTCTTTAATATTATTCATTTCACAGGCTTTTAAGGATATTTTCAAAGAAACACTGGCCCAAAGATTTCATTAGCATTAGTAGCGTTTGTTGAAGGCATGTTTCATGTTCCTAAACTACAGGAGCGGATTTTTGTTTCCTAAAAAGAGGAGTAAATTGTTCACCTGATAAATAAGTAAAATTTGCTAGTGAAGTTATGTTGAGAAGTTTAGGTTACATCATATCTGTTTCTGGGTTTATTGTTATTATTATTGTTTATTTCAGCCACTAGATCATCAGTTTAGTTCATGTTATTTTTATGAGTTTGCAAATGTTGCATGGACTTTCTTTGGCTGAATTCTCATTAAAGTATCTTGCAGTAGACTGTTGTTAATTTCAAAAGCGGCATTGGAATGATGAGTTAAGTATATTACATATAGTATATACACATTTTTCTCTTTCTCAGTAGTCTTTAAATTAATTCATGCACAAATTACAAATTACTTTTTTTTTTTTTTTTGCCTGCGCCTCTGGCATACAAAAATTCCCGAGCCAGGAATCAAACCTGAGCCACAGCAGTGACCCAAACCCCTGTAATGACAATGCTGGATCTTTAACCCACTGTGCCACAAAGGAGCGCCTTTACTTTCTTAAAAATGAGAGTACCTTCCAATGGGATTTTAACATTCTGTCTTACATTTTTATAGAAAATGAGACAGGTATTAGTGTATAACACGGGGATCAAATATAGTTGGTACCCAGCAGAATGGTATTGTCTTCCCCTCCTGAGGACTTCATGTGTATTGTTTTGTTCATAGAGAGTCCTTATTGGGAATCATAAGTAGATGTGCTTACCCTGCTGGCTAACTCCCTCACTTTCTAAACATGTTGGTTCATTTTTTCACCTCCGTATGAGGCCAGCCGTAACTACCCTGTGGAATGCTGTATTTTGCACGTCTTCCTACCCCTGATCCCCACGTATATTCTCTTACTCCTCACTTTGCTCTATTTTTTTCCCATAGTATTTATCACCTTCTAACACCCTGTAATTCATTCATTCTGTTTATTATGATTTGTTCTCCCTCTCTATAATGCCAAACATTATAGAACTCCAGACAGGCCTGTGTCTTTTTTGTTCACTGATACGTCTCTAGCATTTAGAATGCTGTGTGGCATATAGTAGACATTGAAATATTGTTGGCAAATGAGTGCCCCGGTTTCCTGTATGATGGAATAGTGACATCCAAGCGTTAGTGAACTTCCAGTGTCACCATAAATAGTCTAAAGCAGAGCCGCACATAAAACCAGCAGGTCACTGTAGATACAGTGAACAGGGTAGTGGTTACTAGAGGGGAAGATGGGGTGGGAAGGGCAAAGTGAGTAAAGGGAATCAACTATGCAGTGATGGGTGGAAACTAATCCAAGAAAACCCCGTTATTGGAGTTCCCACTGTGGAGCAGTGGGATCCAAGGCATCTTGGAGCAATGGGACGCAGATTCCATCCCTGGCCCAGGAACTCCACATGCCGGGGAGGGGGCACAGCCTAAATACATAAATGAAATTTAAAAATAAAATAAAAATGCAGTTATTCATATCTTAATATGCCAAGGCACACTCACACACACACTCACCAGTTAAAAGCTTCCTTTACTGGTGTTCTTTTCATTAGTCTGCCATTCTGTCCATTCACTTGAAATACTGCCTGTCAGTGTTTGGTCACGCTTGGAGAAAACAGTAGCCATGTGGATATTGTCGACTTAATATTTTAAAAATGCACAGCCTGAAAATTGAAAGTTAGGTTTTATTTGGGATGAAATTAGGACTTAAGCCCAGGAGGCAGCATCTCAGGGAACCCCGAGAAACCGCTCCGAGGAGGTGAAGGGGGAAGCTAGGATATATGGGTGTTTGCACCAAAGGGAAGGTAGTAGGAGTAAAAGGTTTACAGAAAACCAGTTTCTGTAGGAAGTTGTGAAGGTCTGGGCTTACTGGAATCACTCCTTTGATATGCACCTCAGCTGTGGGCCAGCCTTTGTTTCTTTCCTGAGTTCCCCTCAGGACTCACTGGCCAACCCTTGGGAGTGGCTGTTCTCCCAGATGACTGTGATATCTTTTGTTCTGTCCACTAACAACAGCCCTGGAGGCGGTGTTTCAGAGCTGTCTGAAGTACTGCGCCAAAGAGGAAAGGGGGAGTGTCAAGATATAAGTCATAAAGGTGAAGGGGAGGTGCACACAGCCACGCACACGTTTTACAGGAGTTTGCTGCTGGTCTCGTAAAGGTTACTGCCAGTCACAGACATCAGTCATCATTGAAGGATTTTAATGTTTTTCTAGATATGAGGAGATGCAGGGATTGGGCTCATAAAATCTTCTCCTAAAAATATCTAACTATCTGAAGACCTGTTCTTCCAGTTTTCCCAGAGCACAGAGCGCCTCACTCCTCGTCTCCACCCTGAGCTCCGCTCAGGCGATGCTGCAGGTTGGCAGCCACAGTGGCTCGTGTTTTACTCCAGGTAGAGGCTGATGGCAAGTACCAAATTCCAGTTCACAGTATGTTATCAGCTGTTTTGTTATTGAGGGTCTCCAACTACTACTAGTGTTTTTTCAGAGCCTTGTATTTTTGGGAAAATTACATTTTAAAGAGTATGGTAGTTACGGTACTTACAGTAAGGTTGTATGTTAATGATGGATATATAAAAGTGTGTGGTTAAATATGAGTCCTATGGTTATATTGACTGTGAAAAGGAAGATCCTTTGTGCTGTTTAAACAGTGAGTATCCCTAGGGGTAATGAAGGCCTAATGGTTCATCCAGGTAAGGGTGATTATCAGTAACCCAACCCAGTCTCAACAAATTTAAATAAAGATCATCCAGTACCATGCCCACATTGTTAGAAAGTTCCTCCTTGATATTAGTGACCCGTTTAGCAGATGTCAGTTCTTTTCTTGAATATCAAGTGCATTTGGCCTATTTCTTTTTTAAGAATTTAGCTAAAAAAAAAATAGCAGTTTAGGTTGCAACACATGGGTAAAATACCGTAGTCATTTCCTACAAGTTTGTGAATGAAGACATTAGGACTGTTTAAAAATAAGTGTTTTTTGGTACACTGCACACCCTATTTTGTTATTGCTGTTGTTGTCACACATTTTGTTAGTTGTGTATGTGGCATCCAAACTGCTAAAATTTACCGTAAACTGTGTTCTTCAGGTGAAGTGGGTGTTGTGCTTTTTTTAAAAAGGAGACAAATGCTTGATTAAGCTGCAGAAACTTACAAAGAAGATATTTTCGATTGTCAACATGTGTCAGAATTGTATTCAAAGTTTTTAAAAGGGGAGCATAACACCAGGGAGGTGCTATATAAAATAGAAGACCCATAAAGCAAACCAAGTTATATATTGATGACCTTTTCCATTTAGACTTGTATTTGGGTGATAAGAGATGATTTGGACGAGTAACAGGAAGTTATTTAAACATGAGCATTACTTTGAAATGACCTTACAAATCTAATGTAAAGATTTTTCCTATATACATCCTCTAGCAGAAGAATATTTTATACCAGCTAGATGCAGTATGGATTCTAATTGTGATCTCTCCTGCTGTATAGCACTGGGAACTATGTCTAGTCACTTATGATGGAGCATGATGATGTGAGCAACAAGATTGTATACTTGTATGTGGAACTGGGTCACCATACTGTATAGTAGAAAATTGACAGAACACTGTAAACCAGCTATAATGAGAAAATTAAATATATATATAAATATATAAAATAATTTTGATCTGCAGAGAACTGCTGTCCGTTAATATCATATTTAAATATGACCGACGGTGTTATAATATGACCGACGGTGTTATAATATCTATGTTCTGAACTACAGAATTTTAACCATTTTATTGCCCTCTCAAGTAGACCATTGGGATGAAAACTACTATATGAAATGGCATGTTTTATTATAGAACATTGGTTGGGAATATTAAGATAAGATTTGGAGAAGAAAAGTAGGACTTTTGAGAGTTCCCATGTGGCTCAGCTGGTTAAGAACCCCAGCTGGTATCCATGAGGACAGGATTCAATCCTTGACCTCGCTCAGTGAGTTAAGGATCCAGCATTGCTGTAAGCAGTGGTGTAGGCCAGCAGCTGCAGCTCTGATTTGGCCCCTTGCCTGGGAACTTCCATATGCCACAGGTGTGATCCTAAAAAGAAAAATAAATAAATAAAATAAGTTCCCAGGCTAGGGCCAAATTGGAGCTGTAGCCGCCAGCCTACACCACAGCTCATGTCAACACCGGATCCTTAACCCACTCACTGAGCAAGGCTGGGTATTAGTCAGGTTCATTACCACTGAACCACAATGGGAACTCCTAGTATATCATATTTTTTTTTATATTAACAATGAATTTTATTTCAGTTATAGGTGTACAAAGATCATAAGTCAATACGATAGATTTTGTGTCCCAAACCCACAGTGCATCCCCCCACCCCCCAGATTGTCTTATTTGAAAAACCAAGGTTTTCCAAAATCTGTGAGTCATTGTCTGTTCTTCAAAGAAGTTCATTGTGTCTCTTTAGTT
>PVHT021183556.1:15736983-15818537 GCA_004024745.2 Catagonus wagneri | reverse complement strand
CTCTCAGTCCTGTAGGTAAGTCTCTGTGATGCAGTTACTTTCCAGTCTGTGGGGCTTCCCACCCGGGAGGTATGGGGTTGCTTCTATCGCGTAATCGCCCCTCCTACCTCTTGATATGGTCTCCTCTTTGTCTTCTGGAGTAGAATATCTTTTTTGGAAGTTTACAGTCCAGTTGGTTGAAGGCTGCTCGGCATTTGTTCGTAGTTTTGCTGTTTTTCGGGAGAGAAGTTTAGCTCCAGTTCTTCTATTCCGCCATCTTAATCCAATCTCAGTATATCATATTTTTTAGAGCAGTTTTAAGTTGACAGAAAACGTGAGTGGAAAGTGTAGAGTTCCATGTACCTCCCTATCCCCCCATAAACAGTTTCCTCTGTTACCGACATCTGTGCTCTATCACAGTTGTTGAGCCAGTATTGATACTTTACTATTAAATACACGCTGTGTTGTATGTTCTTTGGGTTTTGACAAATATCTGATGCCATGTATCCATCATTACACTGTCATACAGAACAGTTTCACTGCCCTAAACATTCCCTGGGCTCTGTCTGTTCTTTATCTATTCCTCCCCCACCCCCAAACTCTTGGCAACCACTGTTCTTTTTATTGTTTCTATAGTTTTGCCTTTTCCAGAATGTCACATGGTGGGAATCATACAGTATGTGGCCTTTTCAGATTGGCTTCTTTCACTTAGTAATATGTATTTACGCTTCCTTCGTGTCTTTTTGTGTCTTGATAGCTTATTTCTTTTTAGCAATATGTAATAGCCCTTTTTCTGGATGTACCACAGTTTGTTTTCCCATACACCTATTGAAGGACATCTTGGTTGCTTCCTAGTGTTGGCAGTTCTGAATAAATTGCTGTGAAGACTCATGAGCAGGTTTTGGTGTAGACGGTTTCAGCTCATTTGGGTAAATACCAAGCAGCACATTTGCTGGACGGTATGGTAAGAATATGTTTAGTTTTGTCTGTAAGAAATTGCCAAACCTGTCAACATAAATATTCCCATCAGCAGTGAATTGAGAGTTCCTGTTGCTCCACATCCTTGCCAACAATTAGTGTTTACAGTGTTTTGTTTTTTAGCCATTGGAATAAGTATGTAGTATCTCACTTTTGTCTTAATTTGCATTTCCCCCGTAACTTACACTGTTAAACGTCTTTTCATATGCTTATTTGCCATCTGTGTATCTTTTTTGGTGAGGTGTCTGTTCATATCTCTTGCCAGATTTTTAATTGGGTTGTTACTGTAGAGTTTTAAGAGTTCTTTGTATATTTTGGATACCAGTCTTTTCTCAGATACATGTTTTGCAAAGATTTTCTCCCTGTCTGTGGCTGGTCTTTTCATTCTCTTAAGCAAATTAGATTCTCTTTGTAACTGCAGTTCCTACCAGCCATAGAAATGGAAAGAACTAGTAACATTATAAGAAGGGGGAAAACCCTGAGATTGCTGAAGTTGCCTGAATGTTCACCAAGCCAGTTGCATTTATTTGACTGGCCTGTTAATAGAACAAGTAGAGTGCTTGAACCTGAAATTCTTTTTATTTAGTCATTGTAAAACATAGTAATGAATGAAGCATGATGATCAGTGGCTTCAGATAATTGATGATTTTGTGTCTGATCACTTCCTTTGTTCTATTATGTACATTTAATGTCACTTTTATTATTTTAATTTGGTTCTGCAACCCAGTACTCTATAAAGGTTAGATCTTGTACCATATTGATATTAAGAACATAAAGTAATAAATGTACACTGGCCCAACAGTATCCCTCTACAGGGTGGCTTAAGTAATAACTCAAATAACTCTTGGAAACAAGAACTAAATGAAGCGAAAGGCTATACAAATTTCACATTTTGCCTCCTTTTAACACTTAACCAATAGGGTATCACTTTCTGATCTTTAGAAGTCACTTGTTTGACCATACTTGCTATGTGGTAGAAAAAACATTATTAAATTTGTAAGGAAAAGTATTCAGCAAACAGTTTATCATTCCAATTTAAGTTGTTAAGAGATGTGGTTTAACACTCTTAATAAGAGTTTTGAACTGTTTTAGAATTTTTCTTCCTCCATAAACCTGCTTTTAAAAATGAGGTTTTAGGGAAACGATAATGTAGCGGAAAATTTTATTTACCAGTGTGATTTTCAAACTACAAATTTGGGTTCCTAAATGGCTGATGTTGGCTTCCTTTCCTAAGGGGATCTACTTGGTTCATAATCTCCTCTCTTACTCAGCCATTTTCATAGTAGCATAGGGTGTTTTGGTCTCAACACTGTCAGCATGGCAGAATCAATTCCATAAAAGGCATTTGAAACAACCTTTTTTATAAAGGAAGTGAAGGTGGCAAAAACCCTTGTTTCTTTATTGGAACTCCATTTATAAATCTTAGTGTGCAAATTTTTTATGCCTAGAGCTGGGGGTTTTGGGTTTTTTTGGTCTCTTGACTTTTTAGGGCTGCACCTGCGGCATATGGAGGTTCCTAGGCTAGGGGTTGAATCAGAGCTGTAGCTGCTGGGCTACACCACAGCTGTAGCAACGCGGGATCCCACTGAGCCGCAACGGGAGCTCCCCTAAAGCTTTTAAATACTGTAAGTAACCATACCATGCAGTATTAATTTCAAAGTATCTTCTGTGTTGCACAACTGCCTTTGTCCTTAGAATGTTGGTTTAAAATGATTACACAGCTCTATAGAAAACGTTTCCAGAGTTTAATGGAAAGGGATTACTTAGTTAAGGGCTCTTCTGTGAACTAAACTTCAGCATGGATTTAGGTGAACCCTTCTTTCCATGAGAGTCCTGTCCTTTTTTTTTTTTTTTTGCTTTTGTCATTTTAGGGCCGCACCCCCTGCCTGTGGAGGTTCCCAGGCTAGGGGTCTAATTGGAGCTGTAGCCGCCGGGCTACGCCACAGCCACAGCAACGCAGGATCCGAGCCGCATCTGTGACCTACACCACAGCTCACGGCAACGCCGGATCCTTAACCCACTGAGCAAGGCCAGGGATCGAACCTGCAACCTCATGGTTCCTAGTCGGATTCGTTAACCACTGAGCCACGACGGGAACTCCCAAGAGTCCTGTCCTTGATGGCAGCAGGGATCTTGGTGACAACTTGCTCTCCTCGCTAGCGCACAGTTGTCATCCTAGGATCTCTCCTCACCATCTTTCCAGAATTCCCTTGATGCCACTCTCCTGTGTTGGATTCCCATTTCCTGCAGTTTATGCTTCACCTGTTTATGGAATTACTCATACTTTGATACGAAGCACTTTCTGTAATGATAGCATGGTGGTAAATTCTTGAGGCCCTGCGTGCCTGAAGTAGCTTTGTTTGCCCCTCGCACTTGACTGCTCCTTTACCTGGGTATAGCATCCTGTGTTGGTCATTTCCCTTAAGAATCTTGTAGAAACTGTTCTTGTCTTGTTGCCAGTGTTGCGTTTGAGATGTGCAGAGCCATCTGATTCCTGATCATTTATGTGTTACCAAGCTTGGGTATTTTTTGTTTTGTTTTGTTTTTTGTTCCCATCTTCCTACTCCCTGGGCAACTTACAGAATCTTGTGTGTTTTTTTGTTTGTTTGTTTTTGTTTTTGTTTTGTCCTCAGGTTTTTCAGGTTTCACAGTGATGTACCTTGGGTATGGTTTGATTTTTGTTTGTTATACTCAGCTTTGTTAGACACCTTTTTCTTCTAGCAACTAATGTTCTTCAGCTCTAGGAGTTTTTCTTGAATTATTTTGTTGATAATTTCCTCTCCTTTATTCTCTGTTCTCTCTCTCTGCAACTCCTGTTAATTACACGTTGGACCTCTAGAACCAGGCCTCTGATTTTATCTCTGCTCTCTTATTTTCCATCTCAATCCTTTTGCTCTAGTTTCTGGGAGACTTTATTTTCCACACCTCTGACAGATTATTTTGTCTCTGCTATCATATTTTTAATTTCTTTTTTTTTTGTCTTTTTGCCTTATCTAGAGCCGCATCCGTGGCACATGGAGGTTCCCAGGCTAGGGGTCTAAAAGGAGCTGTAGCCGCCGGCCTTCGCCACAGCCACAGCAATGCACGATCCGAGCCACCTCTGCGACCTACACCACAGCTCACGGCAATGCCAGATCCTTAACCCACTGAGCAAGGCCAGGGATCAGACCCGCAACCTCATAGTTCCTAGTCGGATTCGTTAACCACTGAGCCACGATGGGAACTCCTCATATTTTTTAATTTCTAAAGTCTCTTTTATGTTCCTTGAATGTTTCTTTTTTAGAGCATCCTGTTCTTATTCCACAGTTGCAATATATTTTTCTTATCTGTTTGGTGAGCTGAATAATTTTATCCCCACCCTTTATCTCTCTCTCTCTCTTTTTTTTTCTTTTTTCAAGTTTCCTTCTTGCACAGTTTCTGTTTGTTCCAGGTTGCTTTTTGTGTGTTTGTTTTGATTGTGATTGTTCAAAGATAAAATGAGGCATATTAAAATTTTTAAGAGTTTATTTGAGCAAAAATCAATTCCAGTTGGGCAGCATCCAGTCTGTCAGATAGAAAGGAGCTCTGAGGAGCTGTACACAATGAAAGACTTCAGGTGGGAAGGGAGCGGGCACAAGAAAGTCATACTAAGCAAGAAAGCAGGTTAGTTAGTGCAGTTTCCTTTAGGGGATTGCGGGGGGTCTGTCAGGCCGATTGACTCACTGATGCTAATCAGGCAATTCCTGATTGACTGGTTTAAGATTCCGTTTCTGGGAGAGCCGAAACTGTAATTAGTTTTCACTTTTTTTTTAACAACTGTCTTCAGTGTTAAAGGCTTTTCTTCAGATTTCTGGTAATCCTTGACTGTTTCCTTGAGAAGTAATCAACTGAGAGACAGTAGAGCTGATGGGAAGCTCTAAGTATGAGGGGAGGCTCCCATGCTTGGGACACCGCAGTCGGGGAATCCAGCTGTGCCACTGGTTGGGTCACTCCCCTATCAGTGTATCTTCAGGAATTTCCTTTATGATTCTCACGGTGAAGCTTTTTTTTTTTTTTTTGTCTTTTCTAGGGCTGCACTTGGGGCGGCATATGGAGGTTCCCAGGCTAGGGGTCAAATCGGAGCTGTAGCCACCAGCCTACACCACAGCCATAGCAACGCAGGATCCGAGCTGCGTCTGCGGCCTACACCACAGCTCACGACAACGCCGGATCCTTAACCCACTGAGCGAGGCCAGGGATCGAACCCGCAACCTCATGGTTCTTAGTAGGATTCGTTAACCACTGAACCACAATGGGAACTCCTTAGGGTGAAACTTCTAAACTCCTGCCAAGGGAGTGCAGTTGGAACACTGAGTAGAAGGTGCCCAGTGAGGGAAGGCTCAGCAGTATTTGCTGTAAATGTGGCCACTCGGCTGGCCTGTTAGCTCTCTGGGGCCCTTACCCTCAGAGCGGCATTTGGACTGGCTTGGTGACTCCCAGGCGAGAGGAGGGGTCATTCAGAGGCATGGAGTAAGGGAATCTGCCTTCTCAAACATACTTTGACCTGTTCCTTCTTGCTTTAGCCACCCCACTTCACCTTAACATCTGAGCATGGAGTATAAATCAGGTTGGCTTTCCAAGAGTGTACATCAGAGTTCCCATTGTAGCTCAGCAGAAACAAATCTGACTAGCATCCATGAGGATGCAGGTTCCATCCCTGGCCTCGCTCAGTGGTGTTGCTGTGGCTGTGGCACAGCCTAACAGCTGCAGCTCTGATTCAACCCCTAGCCCGGGAACCTCCATATGCCACGGGTATAGCCCTAAAACAACAACAACAAAAAAAATGTAAATCATTTCTGGCTGGTGAGACATTTGGCTTTGTTGAGTCAGTTAAACCCATGTCTGCTGATTTTTCTGCATTCCAAAATTTTGCCGCTCTTGTCCCCTACCCTGGTCTCCTGTCATAATCCTTGTGGGATTATGATTTAAAAAAAAATCACTTTAGTGTTGTTTTAGTTGGGTTTGGGGAACAAGGTTTAGATATGTGGTCAGTCTGCCTTTTAGCCCAGAGTCCTTTAGAAGCTTTTTAAGAATTAGACATCCATTTATGTAAGACATTGTTAGGGAACTCCTACTGTGTGCCAGACCCTGTGGCATGCTCTTGTGCTTTCTGTACAGTGCGTGTATCAGTTCATTTACTAAAGTCACAGTACATAAATAATTGGTAGAGGCAGCCATTTAAACAAACGTCTGAGTCCATTGTGCAAGAATTTGAGTGTTACAGTTATGTAACTTAATAACTACCCCTCTTTGAAGAAATGCCTTTCAAGAATGGCAGTGTAGTTCTGTTGCTACGGGGAAATATGTTCTGAATACCACCCAGTACTGGAAATGGGTGGAAATACAACTGATCCTCATTCTTTAAATCTCTGAGAACCCTGAATTAGTGAACACTGAGCCATTTCTCCTACAGGATAAAGAGGATTAGGATCCTGCCAACCTCTGGTCACATTTTCACCAATTAACCAACCTGTAACCTTGTTTTATTTGTATTTCTGTTTAAAGACACCTTCTTAACACACCTGAATGAAGCTTATCTAACACATGTTTTTTCACACTTCCTTCTTGAGCTAAGGAACACCAGACAGCACTTTAGCGTCATGCTTGGGGCCAGTTTAAACAGTAAAATCAACAACAAAAAGTACATAACTGCTAAAAACATGGCATTGAATAAACTACAGAAAGGATACTTACATTTGTTTACAGTATGAGAGCTAAAGCAAGAGCACATAGCATCCTTACCTTGTTCAGCCTCAGCTGGGAACATGTGTGTCAGGCCATTCAAAATGTTCTCCATTCTGTGCATGTCTACAAATGACTGCAAAATTGCTTCACGTTTTTATTTTGGAGTTACAAATAAAATTTAACAAGTAGGTAAATTTGAAAATAGAGGACCCGAGAACAGTGAGGCTCAGTTGTATATCTTGTCCCCAAGCCCTGCAAGAACAGGCATTTATAAACCACTCTAAGAAAAACTGCAGATTTTCTGTGCATTTATGCATATGCTTAAAAAAGCTGTTGTTCTCCAGTTTTTTTATAGCCATGTACTCCATTCGTAGCAAGTGATAAACTCAGTAATTTAAACATTTACAGACATTACCTCATTGACTTTACAGTCTTATGAAATAGGTATTATTTCCACTTAAAAGAAATGAAAACTGGTTTGAAAGATTTGAGTAACTTATTCACACTCGCTCAGCTAGTAAGAAGGGGAGTGGAGATTTGCTTGACATCTGATAACTACTGCATCACACTGAACCTCCAGCTCCAAAAGACCCTTGTTCCTGCTGCTGGATCACCAGATGTTTGTGAGTTGGGCATGTTAACCTGGTTTTTGTATGTGTGCGTGCAGTTCTTTCTTTTAAAAAATTTGCCCTGTTATTTTAATGATCTTTAATTTTAATATTTGCTTATGTTTAAATTTGATTTACTTATAATTAAAAGCATCAAATTTTAGAACTAGGGGTATCTTTGTTAAATAATATAATAAAATCCTCTTATTTTACACATGAGAAAACTGAATCTCCAGGAAATAAAACTTGCCCAAAGTTACACCATTAGTTACCAAGACCAGTATCCAAATGGCCTCAGTCTAATTTCTTTTTCTACCTAAGTTTTGGGTAGCCGCTTGTACTCAAAAGATTGTTTTAACCAAATCTGGCAGAATTAGCACCCAGAGTTTTAAGTCAAAGTCTATTGTTATGCTATATGTTCAATACTTTTTAACCAAGAACCACTGATATGAGACAAAATGACTTTTCCGCAGGTGGAGAAAACTCAGTCTTCTTGCAGGGGCCAGGCTCTTAGAACTGTAGTGAGCTAGACAGCCTGCCCCCGGGAGGCACTGGCTCTTACTGTCCTTTGATTAGTGACACTTGAAAAATGCAGGTCTAGTGTAAATTGATCTTCCAGTTTTTCATGGAGGCTGGAAAACCAGGTATTATTGTGGCAGCTATGTCAAACTTGAAAGCCACACTGTAAGATGAAAACCAAAAATGTCTATGGGCCAGTTTGAGGCTACCACTTTGGAACCCGTGCTCAGGAGGATTCGGCTTACACTGCAGCTTTCATTCCTCTGCACAGTTAGTGACTACAAGAAGGAACCAGAACCACTTTGTAGTGACGTGTTAAATGAAAACTCTTGAGTTAATGTATAAGTCAATAAGCCAGGCACAGTGAGTCTGGCTATTTACCTCATGAAATAATTTGTTTATATGTGTGGCCGTGTGAAAACATCATATGTGTTTATTACAAGTTAGGATTGATTCATATTTTGAAGTTCAGTGTAGAATTTGCAGTCTCATATGTTAGCAGACTCGCTGCCCTTATCTAATGCATGCAAGGCTATGGCGCTGTATTATCACCTGCTGAAAATACGTATTTTATCTTATTTTACGGCAGTGGACATTACACAGCATCTGCAACCAGGAAGCTTTACTTACCCTCTCATTACTCTTAGAAATAGAATGTCCCCACATGCATCCAAAAATCTTATTTATTTCCTGAGCAAATAATGGAGTTTCAGTTCTAAAAGCAGGAATTGAAGTAAAACTAAAGCATTCTAAATCTAATGTGCGCTTGGTGATTATTGATGAGCTTCTTTTCCGTTAGTATCTGAAAGAAATAAAGGGGTGTAAATACCTGAAGAATTTCTGGAGAACTGTGATCGTTTTATTTATTTATTTATTTATTTATTTGGCCTCGCCTGCAGCATGCGGAAGTTCCAGGTCCAGGAATCAAAACTGTGCTACAGCAGTGACAACTCTGGATCCTTAACCCACTGTGTCACAAGGGAACTGCTCATCCATCTTTTTTCTTTTTTCAAAGCTTCTTATTGAAGTATAACATACGTATAGAAAAATACACAAATTATAAATGTACAACCCAGTGGGTTTTCTTAAAATGAATGTGCCCTTGTAATCCAGATTAAGGAATGAAATATGTATTAAGGAATGAAAAATGTATCCATACAATTATTATGAACATTTGGCTTTCACATTTAGGGAACTATTATATTACATTTAGGGAACTATTACTATTACATTTAGTGCTACCGTAAACATTATTGTACAAGTCTTGGTGAACTTACTAAGCATGTGTCTCTGTTGGGTGTGGAATAGCTGGGTTGTAAGGTATATTCATATGTTTAGCTTTAATAGATCCTGCCAGTTTTTAAACTGAGTTTGAACCAGTTCAGACTCTGCTAGCAGCGTTTGACAGTTTTAACATCCTAACCGGTGTTTGATCTTGCTTTTGTCATTTTAGTCATTCAGGTAGATATCTGATTGTGGTTTGGATTTATATTTCCTGATGATACTGACACTTGCTTATTAGTCCTTTGGATTTTCTCTTATAAAGTACAGATTCGATTCTTTTGCACTGGCTTTGTAAACTTTTAAACTTTTTAAAAACAAACAGTTTATATATGTAAACATTCTCATTCAAAGAACTAGCTACTTTCTCCCTCCCGCCCCCAATTAACTCCACTGCACTTAATAACATCTTAGAGATCCGCTGATGTATGTATACAGCCAAAATGGCTTTGACCCACAAGATTGCCTTCTAGTTTTTATAAACAAGAGGAAACCTAGCGTGGAATGTTCTCTTCAGGCTGTTTAAGCTATAAACATCTATTACTGGTAAGAAAGAACAAAATAGAAGTAGTAATAAACATACTTTTATTCTCTGTTTTTGCTTTTTAGGGCCGCAGCCATAGCATATGGCAATTCCTGGGCTAAGGGTTGAATCGGATCTATAGCTGCTGGCCTTAGCCACAGCCACAGCAGCGTGGGATCAGAACCGCGTCTGCGGCCTACAACATAGCCACAGCATCGCTGGATCCTTAACACACTGAGCGAGGCCAGGGATTGAACCTGCATCCTCATGGATCCTAGTCATATTTGTTTCCACTGCGCCACAACAGGAACTCCTAAATGGACATACTTTTTAAAACTTCAGCCTTTGGAGTAGCTTTTTGCCTTTTTGGTTTTGTGAATTTGCTTTATGAATTCTGATTGGAAACAGGATCAGCTATTAATTAATACCATGTTCCTATTTAGAGGAATTAATTTAGCAAAAGAAGATAGGAGTTCCCGTTGTAGCTCCGTGGTTAACGAATCCGACTAGGAACCATGAGGTTGCAGGTTCGATCCCTGGCATCGCTCAGTGGGTTAAGGATCCGGCGTTACCGTGAACTGTGGTGTAGGTTGCAGACGCGGCTCGGATCCCGCGTTGCTGTGGCTGTGGCGTAGGCCGGTGGCTACAGCTCCTGTTAGACCCCTAGCCTGGGAATCTCCATATGCTGCGAGTGCGGCCTTAGAAAAAGGCAAAAAAAAAAAGAGCAGAAAAAGAAGATAGCGAAAATTTTTCCTTAAATTTTTCTTTTATCAAAGTTCCCGTCATGATTCATTGATAACATACAGGACTAGTATCCATGAGGCTGCAGGTTCTATCCCTGGCCTCAGTGGGTTAAGAATCTGGAGTTGCTGTAAGCTGTGGAGTAGGTTGCACGCGTGGCTCAGATCCTGCGTGGCTGCGGCTGTGGTGTAGGCCAGCAGCTGTAGCTCCGATTTGACCCCCTAGCCTAGAACTTGCACACATGCATGGGTACGGCTCTGAAAAAAAAAAAAAAAGACCAAAAAAAAAAGTTTATCTGTACAGTTGTTGGGTTTTTTTTCCCTGCTTGCAAGTAATATCTTTTGCAAAAATTCAAAAGCTGTGGAAATAAGTAACAAAAGTCTCCCATAGTCTCACCTCCCAGAGAGAATTATTGGTATGTCTTCATCCAGATTTTCTAATATGAATTTGCTTATGTATATCACAATACATGATTACATACTGTTTTGGCACTTGCTTTTTTATCCTAACAACAGTTGTTGTTCTTGAATTTCTAGATGTTAAAAATATGTATGGTAACTGTATATTCATTATTGACAATAAGAATGCCTTATTGAATAAATAAAAATTAAAATGTAATTAGTATCAATTTTATTAGCCTTACTTTTATACCTTTAAAATCATTCGTTTTGGGGCAGGTTTAGTCTGCATCTTTTAATTTAGCCAGTACAGTGTTTTCCTAATGGACAGAAAAATTCCAACTAAGGAAGATCTAAATTAATGGAACTTATGAACAAACAGGTTGAAAGTGGCTTGATTTTTCAGTAATTCTTTTTATATTTCTGGCATCTAATCATGCAAACTCAGCTACCAAATTGGTAATTCTAAATGTATATTCTTCATGAGAACTTCCCTGGATTGAGACTGTGCTTTGCACTTTGCAGGAGGGTGATGCTTCTGGTGATTTCAGGTGGTTTGGGTAGCTGCCTCAGCCCGATTATGTACTTTGTCAGAGAACCTACAGATCTGACTAGTCATCTAAGAGTTATGCTTGTTTTCTGGTTCACTATTCAGTATTACTGGGGATGTCATCGAATCCTTCCTAAAAGCAAGTATCCTAGTTTCTGATTGGAAATCTCCAAGAGGATTTTTTTGGTTTGTTTTTTGTTTTTAAGCAGAGGATAATTAAAAAGTATATACAGTTAGGCTTTTTTAAAAAGCAATATGTTACAAGTTGAAATAAATTCCAAGGTATTCTGCTTTGTGGTCTAGTGTAACATCTAATGCACAAACAGAATCTTCATTTTCCTGCAACCTAGAGGTGGCTCTTCAGATAAATCATTAAATTCTGAGCTCTGTAGTCTCAACTGGTTGCACTTTATGCTGAAATGAGAATAACTGAGCAACTTTTTTCTCTATCCAGGTTTCAAAGACTGTATAAAATAACCTTGTTGCTCAACATTAAAGGAAATACATTTTTTAAAAACACCTTTACTGTAGCTGTTGTGATAATGGTTATGGTTTAGGTTTGGAAGTTTGACTGTCTTGAATATCTTGGACTAAAGTAGCTTTGCTAGGAGAAGATTGCCTTCCAGTTTTGTGAAGTATTTCACCCAAACATGCTTTTACGTTCCAGTGAGACCAGATGGAAGTTTCTCCGTGGATTATGGGTTTGGCAGTCTCAGGAACAGAAAATAGACATTCCTCTCTGGAGACTTTTCTGTGACTGGACTGGCATTATGGAATAGATGTCCTTAATAAGAACGGGTTGAGTGGGAGAAGGGACTGTGCCAAGGGGGGAAATGGGGTGCTGGGTTTGCTGCTAAATGGGAAGTAACCAGGTTTAATAGCTAATCACATAATTGTGGGATAAATTATTTTATTATGGGTTCCCCCAAAAAGGTGATTCAAAATAATCTATTAGATTTGCTTTTGAAACCTTAGGCTCTAAGAAGAGAGTAAGTGTCTCATTCTCCTCTCCTTCCGCGGGTGGTATGGGCAGCCAAAATAAAATGACTCTTAACACTGTGCTTTGTAGATGTTTCTGCTAATTGTTTAGGAAAACGAAATTGTTTCCAGTTTGTTCTTCTGGAAACAAAGAAATAGAGCTATAGTTCTTCAGAACTGTGGTCAAATTACTTCTTTGTTTTTTAAACCATCTTGTTTCCTGAGAACTCATTACCAGACTTGCCCTACAGTATGATTTTGTCTGCTAAATTAAAGCAAATCAAAACAAACAGCAACCAAAAAGCCTGCCGGAACCGGCATGTAGGTTTTGAGCAGTAAGGAACTACCAGTGACAGATGCTTAGCCATTGTCATCCTGACTTGCTGTAATAAACGGAAACAAGAGTTGCACTCGGGGAACTGCCAGAACTGATTGATCAGACTTTAAGGAGGGTCATTATACCTTAAGCAGCCTGGCTGTGTAGGGATTGTCTGTCCAAGGTGTTGGAAGCTCGGAGTGCAGTAAATGTGGAGGTTATGAGGCAGGTGCCGTCTGATAAACTTGGTACTGGGTTTTATAGCCTTCTTTCAGTTTTAATTAGGGTGTCTTTCTGTTGCTGTCTTCTTCTGTGTTACCTATTTTTTTTTTTTAATTCGTTCCCTTTTAAATTAATCATTTCATGGAGGGGGGTAAACAGTCTGCTGGGCTGAAACAAAACCTTGTGAAGAAGATTTAATCCCTTGCTTAGGAATGTGGGGATTTATAATTAAACTGACTCATTGTCAGTAGGGTGTTAGGCCAGTTACCGGCAGGCATAACACTGACTTTCATATGTGTTTTATGGAATGTATGTAATTAATTAGCTTTATCCTCTATTCCTTGTGTTTATAAGCCATATGAAAAAAACAAAACAAAACAGATATTGCTTCTAGAACTTTCATTCCTTGAGATCAGCTTTGCAAGTACAGTTTTCTCCGTGCTTTTGAATTGAAGAGGGTGTTAAGTAGGACCCCTGGAAGTCAGAGGGGAACAGATTGAACAGGAGTCTAATCCGAGTCCCAGGATGCTTTGAAAGGTGGTTTGTTTCTTTTGCTTTGGAGTGGAGGTGGTGGTTTTGTTCTTTGAGGTGGCTGTCTGAGGTGAGACTGATCTTAGAGTGTCAGTGTTTGTCTTTCTCGTTGCCTTTAGGTTAGTGTTTGAAATTTATTAATCAGATTGAGTAAAATAGGTATCTTGGCCTAAGAGCTTTCCTGCTTAGTGGAAAAGCTGTGATTTATAAAGTCACAGCCTAATGAAATAAAGTGATAATACAAAGCCTTGGGCAAACTGGCTACCTAATATATTTTAGGCTGCAGAAGTTGGTTTGTCTAATTATTATTATTTTTTTTGTTCTTGTCCAGACCGTCGTTTTTAATAGTATGATCCCTCAAACTGTTTAAACCAGATCTTGCTTGCTGCTGTAGGAAATAGGCCCAGAATTTCTTCTTATAAGTCCAAACTGCTCCTTTAAAAACTGACAGATGTTTACCCTCCTCTCCATCCAGTCAGTGAAAGGCGACAGTTAAACGAACTCTTCCTCATTCCTTTCCTCTGCTTTTAAACGCAGCGCGTTTGCGTCCCTTTGGGGTTTTGACCAAAGCACACGCCCATCCCCTGCCTCCCTGGAACTGGTTCAAGATTTGGAGAGAAGGGTTTGTTTGGGGGCGTTCCCCATCTCTTATCTGTGTCTGAGCACATGCTAGGGTTGCATTTATTTTGACCTTGCCTTTTAAATTTAGAACCAAAGCAAGAGTTTAAAGTACAGCAGAAGAGAGTCTGCTGAACTTTAGACATGAGGGATCCGGGGAGGAAGGTGCGTACTTGCGTTTTGAAGCTTTCTCATAGAGGTTGGCCAGCTTTGTGTGAACACATAATTGTAAGCTGGTAACTACTAGGCAAAGGGAGAATATTTAAACCTGTAAAGGTCTGTGTGATGTTTATATTGTATGTTTATGTGCTTAATTTTATGGCGATGACTCTGGTGTTTATAATTTTGAAATTGATGGCAGAACAAGTAAATTCTGGATTTTTATTTGAAAGCTTTTTGGGAAAGTTTAGGATGGGTATTTGCAGAGAAAAATGTATCATTTGTGACTGATCTTTAAGGGAATGACCAAAAAAGGTATATAGATACTTTAGGCATTCTGTCATTTTGACCTCTAACACATCAAATAAAGAGAGCCATAAATGGTTATTATCAGGTGAAGGTCACCCTGATTCTCCTCCAAGTCGAGATGCAAATCTCTCTTCATTCATAATTATTTATCTTTATGCGGTAATTTTGAGCACAGAACTTTGTATGTATGTCATAGGCTAGGCTGATTTCTTTCTTGACTGATCTTTTCCAGAGCCTGGCCCAACTAGAGAATCTGTGCAAACAGCTGTATGAAACAACAGATACAACCACTCGACTCCAGGCAGAGAAAGCCTTGGTTGAATTCACCAACAGCCCTGATTGCCTGAGCAAGTGCCAGCTACTCCTCGAAAGAGGAAGTGTACGTAAGATTTGAAAAATCCTAAGGGGTAACAGGTTCAGGAAAATATGTTTTGGTTTTAAGTTTAGAGGTGGATTGACGTAACTTCTGTTCCTCAGTTTTCCTCCATACATCTGCCTTCTTAATTTCACTTTTAAAGTGTATCATAGCCACCAGGTTGGCGGAGAAAGGCCTTGCAGCCACATCAGAAAAATCTCATTGAGCATATATTTTTGTCCTGTAATTTTTCATCTGGAATCAAATTTGTGGAACTCCTTTTCTGTTTTTTACACTTAAGCACCACTACAAAGAAGACAGGGCTGTACATAAATGACCTTTCTTATCCATGAATTCCATGTCACCTTACATGATGCCTAGTCTTCTCTGTCTGTCCCTCCCATGTACCACGGCTGCTTCTTATTGTTTTAAAAGTATAGGGCACGAATGATCTTGACAGTGGAAATTATAGGAAGTTACAGTTTAAAATGGAATCAGAACCTCTTCCAGTGTAAAAATGGCATGCAGTGATCAAAGTAATGCTTTTGAATGAGATGTGATTTGATTAAGTTAATATTTTTGGCAAGATGGAGTTTTTAAGGAAGGGTAAGAATCCAACCAGGGTGTGATGAAGGGGCACCAAGAGAGAATCCCAAGCTGGACCAGCAGCACTTTACTGAGGACTAGAAAGGAGTGAGAAAAGGATGAAAGCAGTGAATTTGCTGAGAGCCTAGAATTCTAGATGAGTTGATTTTTTAATTTGTATTGGTAGTGTTATAGAATCTGTGCAGTAAATAGAACAAATTACGGTTGGCTAGACAACATCCTTTCGTAACTGAGGAAGCTAACTCTTTTTCCAAGTGTCTGAAGGTTATGGAGTCATGGTCAGCGATTGTGTAGTAATCCATTCTGTTTCGCATGTAGTATTTTGTATTTCTTCCTTTTTTTTTCTTTTTCTTTTTTATGGCTGCACCTGTGGCATATGAAAGTTCCTAGGCTAGGAGTCAAATCAGGACTGCAGCTGCCATCCTAGGCCAAAGCCCCAGAATGCTGAATCCGAGCCACACTGGTGACCTACACCACAGCTCATGGCAACAGTATTCACATCCTCACAGCCTTTTTTTTTTTTTTTTTGCCTTTTAGGGCCACGCCTGTGGCATATGGAGGTTCCCAGTCCAGGGGTCCAAGGAGCTACAGCTGCCAGCCTGTGCCACATCCCACAGCAACGCGGGATCTGAGCCATGGCTGCGACCTACACCACAGCTTACGACAAACCCGGATCCTTAACCCACTGAGCCAAGCCAGGGATCGAACCCTCAACCTCATGGTTCCTAGTTGGATTTGTTTCCGCTGCACCAGGACAGGAATTCTAGTCACAGTTTCTCAATCCCCTGAGCCACAATGGGATCTCCTATATTTTGTATTTCTTTTCAGTCACTTGGTTCTAGGATTGATCCACTTATATTTGTGGGAGATGCACAGCTGGCTTTGATTTGACTCCTGCTGGAACCCCATGGCTTTGTCCCTGACACTGTTAACTCCAGTTTCTCGTGTTGACAGTCAACAGGCTGGAGTAAAACAGGCTTGGCACAGTACTAAAAACAGTTAGTTATAGTGGATTCTTCCATTTTTAATCTTTGTTGACTTCTTAGTGATTTAACAGATTAATTGGAATTATGTGCAGAAAGCATTTACATGTTATATAGTGTGTAGTTTTATGCACTGTTTCTATAGTTACAGTAGGCTCTTGCATTATTAGTGATTTGATACTCCCACTCTAATCAGTTTAAACCATGTTCAAGAGTGTTTAAAAATCGTATGTCAAAGTCACTTTCATAGGTTTTTTTTTCTGTAAGCTTAAATTATTTTTATAACTGATGGCATTATGTAAGGCCTATGGATAGCCTACTGTCTTAAGGAATTTTAGTTTCATGGAAAATTATGTCTGGCTCTTGATTAAATTTTTGCTGTGGTTATTATTATTATTATTTTGTCCTTTTAGGGCCACACCCGTAGCATATGGAGGTTCCCAGGCTAGGGGTCCATTCGGAGCTGAAGCCACTGGCCATAGCCACAGCAATGTGGGATCTGAGCCATGTCTGCGACCTATGCCACAGCTCACTTATGCCAGGTCCTTAACCCACTGAGCAAGGTCAGGGACCAAACCTGCGTGTTCATGGATACTAGTCAGGTTCATTAACTGCTGAGCCATGACAGTAACTCCTGATTAAATTACTTTGATGATGGGGTTCCCTGTGGCACAGCAGGTTAAGGGATCTGGTGTTATCACTGCAGCAGCTCATATCACTGCTGTGGCTCGAGGGTTTGATCCCTGGCCCCGGGAACTTCCGCGTGCCATGAGACAGCAAAAAAAAAAAAAAAATGATTGTAATATTTTGATGATTTGGAGTCTGTCCCTGTTATATAACATTATGTAGTATAGCCACATGGAGGAGTTTGCACATGGCTCCTTCTACCAGATAGAATACTCTGATTTTCCATAAGCTTAAAATTCATTAAATTTTAAATTCTCGCTGAGAATATGATAATGCTATTCTGTTGCTGTGGGCATAATTTTTCTTTCTCATAAACAACTGTTATGAATTTACTTTGAGACCAGCATATACATTCCCCAAAGCTGCAGCTGATTGATAATTGTGCTGATGAGAAGATACAATCTGGAGATTAACTACACACCATAATGTGGTGGTTCCATCTAACACTTCCCTTTTTTCCGCCCTCTTTCTAATAGTGTAGGAATATTTTGAGGTGAAACTTTTTGAAACATCATTTTAACAAGGCTATTGGAGGGAGAAGATTTCTTGGATTAAATGAAAGCTTTGTCTTTCAAAGATATTAAATATCTTTGTGAAAAGAGAACTTCTGCCCCCTCAGAGCAGTATAGATCCCTGTATTAGATTCAGGTTGATCAGGCATTCACGTTACCTGCCCCTTGTTCGCGATTGAAATCAGCCAAATGAGCACAGATGCCATGTGGGGTTCACTGTTCTTTGGTATGATAGCCCCTTTAAAATCCAGAGGGCCAAATATAGCAAAGCTGATGAATTTTGCTTGAATCTGAGCACAGATCTCCAAGTTCAAAACCTAATGACTGAGTAACTCAATGAAATTGAATCCCTTTCCCCCTCTTTTCACAGTCATCTTACTCCCAGTTACTGGCAGCTACATGCCTTACAAAGCTTGTATCGCGCACAAATAACCCTCTACCATTGGAACAACGAATAGATATTCGTAAGTAGAGAGCTGTCTTTTCTCTCGTAGAGAAACTAGTTTTTAGGGGTGTGCTAGTAATCATTAAACTTAGATTGCTTGTTTGATAATGTTCTGAAATTGCTAAGCATACAAAATGTCTAGAATCCAGTTTCTTTCCAGATTTGGGATTTGTAAAGAGGACCCAGTATAATGGCTTCTAGATAAACCCTGAGTCATCCCTTTTGTTGTCAGAAAGTTTCTTTCATTCAGTCTTTACTGTCACTAATAACTAAGAGAAGCACTGTTAAGGATTTTGTATTCTGTGCAGACCATGTTATTTAACTGTCTGGGGGTGGACTGAAGGCCTCCTTACTTCACATTCTTCATTGTGACAAGTCTAAAATTCTGAGTTGGAAAGCCTACCGTTCTTAAAGTCCCATTTCTCAGTAGTGTGAAGAATTAAGGGAGTTGAGGGTAAATAGTTAAACTTGACCACTTCTTGGACATTTAGCACCTTTAGAGATGTACACTGTTCTGTGGCAGGACCTTCCATGATGTAGATTGTTTCTGTTTTATAGGGAACTATGTGCTCAACTACCTTGCCACTCGGCCAAAGTTGGCGACTTTTGTGACACAAGCCCTTATTCAGTTATATGCCAGAATCACAAAACTGGGCTGGTTTGACTGTCAGAAGGATGACTATGTCTTCAGAAATGCAATCACAGATGTCACAAGGTTTTTACAGGTATGGTGTATACATTTAATGAAATAAAAATAGGTGAAGCAGTATATGCTTGCTTACATGTTAGTCTGTGGAATTATTTGGTACATTTTATTTTATGTCTTCTTTATTTTTAACACGTCTTGGCTTTACAGGTCAGCACAAACCCTGCTTCATTCTTTCTAGTGCTTATATTTATATACTATTTCAGTTTAAAATTGCATAATTCATTTAACTCTGATAGGTAGACATTTAGTTAATTTCTGTATTTTGACTGTTAGATAAATACTTCAGTGAATATCCTTGTGTGTGTTTGCATATATACATCTTGTCCTACTTTGAGTTAAATGTGTTTGTAAGGTAAATTCCTAGCCTTTGTTTTTTTTTTTTGAGGGGGGGTTTTGTTTTGTTTTTCTTTTTAGGGCTACACTTGCAGCATATGGAAGTTCCTGGGCTGGGGGTCAAATTAGAGCTGCAGCTGCAGGCCTATGCCACAGCCACAGCAACACTGGACCCTTAACCCACTGAGTGAGGCCTCATAGCATCCTCATGGAGACTATGTCGGGTTCTTAACCCACTGAGCCACAATGGGAACTCCTCGTAGCCTTTGAATTATTCAGTCAAGGGTGTGTATTTTGGGTTTACAAGGATATTTCCAAGTTACCCTCAAAAAAAATGTGGCTCCTCTCAACAGTTAAAAGAATGTCTGAGTCCCTGTACCTACGCCCTGGGAACTCAGCTTTTTTATTTTTCCAGTTTCATAGGTTAAAAAAACTAGTATCAGAGTTCCTGTTGTGGCTCAGTGGTTAATAGATCCGACAACCATGAGGTTGCAGGTTTGATCCCTGGCCTTGCTCAATGGGTTAAGGATCCGGTGTTGCCGTGAGCTGTGGTGTAGGTTGCAGATGCGGCTCGGATCTGGCGTTGCTGTGGCTGTGATGTAGGCTGGCAGCTACAGCTCCGATTAGACCCCTAACCTGGGAACCTCCATATGCTGCGAGTGAGGCCCTAGAAAAGGCAAAAAGACAAAAATAAATAAATAAATAAACCTAGTATATTAGCATTTGAGTTATGAATGAGATAAAACAAATTTTCATATGCTAATTTAGTTCTTATTTTTGTATGAACTTCATATTTATATCTTTGGTAAATTTATTTTTCAGATTCTCTGCCTTTTTCTTGTATGTAGTCCCTGTAAATTATATTATATGTTAATTTGTCCCTTAAGTGTGATTTGTCAGTTTCTCCTTCTACAAGATGTATGGTATAATGCTTATGGGTTTGTTTTTTTTTTGTTTTTTGTTTTTTGTTTTTTTTTGTCTTTTTAGGGCCATACCTGCAGCATGTGGAAGTTCCCAGGCTAGGAGTCAAATCAGAGCTGTAGCCACCAGCCTACACCCCAGCCACAGCAACGTGGGATCTGAGCCACGCCTGCGATCTATATCACAGCTCACGGTAACACCAGATCCTTAACCCACTGAGCGAGGTCAGGGATTGAACTCGCATCCTCGGGTTCATTACCACTGAGCCACAACCTGAACTCCCA
This sequence comes from Catagonus wagneri, assembly GCA_004024745.2. NCBI lineage: Eukaryota > Metazoa > Chordata > Mammalia > Artiodactyla > Tayassuidae > Catagonus > Catagonus wagneri. The sequence goes on along the minus strand of PVHT021183556.1, from coordinate 15,798,289 downwards.
CTTGTGGGTATTTTTTAAAATACAAAAGGTTTCAATTTTGTATTTGTATTGTATTTGTATTTATTAAAATACAAAATACAAAAGTTTTCAATTTTGACGAGGTTGGGTTTAGGAGTCTTCTTTGCCGGCAGTTAGATCTTATGTCCTGCAAAGCAACAATCTTAAACTACTATTTCCTGCTACCTTGCTTAGGCAGTTTTAATAGCAACACCGGTCTCTGTTGTTTCCAAAGTATGACTGCATTCCAAATGCTGAAATTAAGCTGCACAGGCCAACTGTTTTTGCCTTTTGTTTTGTTTTAACCAGGATAGTGTTGAATACTGCATCATTGGCGTCACAATTTTATCTCAGCTAACCAATGAAATTAATCAAGTAAGTGCTACAGCCTTCCTCGTTGAAGTAAGTGACATATTTTTTCTTAGTATTGGTGTTTTCTGCTGTGTGTGGGATGATCTTTTTTGGCAGTTGTGTGCTTTTGCGGTAAGTGATTAATGCACTTTTGAAACAAAATAGTTCCATTGAATTTTCCTCTGTGAGTGCAAACTACCTCGTTCTTATTGTCCTAATCCACTTCTGTCTTCAGAATATTTTATTCTCTCGTCTCAGCTTTCTTCAGTGATTAATGTTCATTGTTAGCAATGCGAGCAATGGTCCTAAGTCAGAACTTTAATGAAATAGTTACTTTGCTGATGAAAGAGAGTAAGGCAAAAATGGATCACAGACATGAAACCAGCCTCATTGGTGTGCCTTCTCTCTTTTTTTTCTTTTTTTATTATTGTCTTTTTAGAGTCGCACCTGCAGCATATGGACGTTCCTAGCCTAGGGGTCGAATCGGAGCTGTAGCTGCCGGCCTAAGCCACGGCCACAGCAACGTGGGATCTGTCCTGCGTCTGCGACCTACACCACAGCTCACGGCAATGCCGAATCCTTAACCCAGTGAGCAAGGCCAGGGATTGAACCTGTGTCCTCGTGGATGATAGTCTGGTTTGTTAACTGCTGAGCCACGGCGGGAACCACCCCTTCTCTCTTCTTCTAAATTAATATGTTTATAATCATTTAGAAATGAATTCCTATGTGCCATTATTAAAGATTTTGCTGATAATCTTTTCAGAATGCATGTAATATTCTGCTGAATACCAAGTAATTTTTTAAACAATCATTGATGTCACAGATTACTACAGAGGAAACACCAGTGGCTTTCTTTTGCTCTGGCTATTATGTTTTAGTCATTTACTTTTGTGTCCAGCTAAAATGTTATGATTATTAAACAGGCCACCATTAATACTATTTGTAACACCTCACCCTTCAGTTGTCAGCTATTAATTACATGGCATCACTGTTGCTATGGCTCATATTTCTGCAGATATTTTTATTAACCCTGAGAAATTTTAACTATGAGTTGATACTGTATTAAATGCACTAGGTTATAGCCTTTTAAAGTCTGGAGTCTATATTTTGTTCTGTCACATTTAATCCCTATTGTGGTTGGTAATTATCAGAATAATAATAGCTTGCAGTTTTGAGTGATTTCTGTGTGACAGGCACCATTTTAAGCATTTTACTTAGATTAACTAATTTTAGTCTCACAACAATCCTGTGAGGTAGGGACTGTATTTATTCCATTTTCTAGTTAAGGAAACTGAGGCAGATAAAGGTGAAATAATTTGCCTGCAGTATCATAGTTACCAGGCAACAGTGTATGAATTCAAACCCACGTAGTCTTACCCCAGCCCCTGTGCGCTTAACAACTAATTTATTATTTAACCACTATTACCTTTGTAGTAGGAGAGCACAAATTAAGTAAAGAGATTGCGGGGTTAATACTCTCCCCTTTGAAACTTGGTTCTACAGAATCCATCAATAGTTGTATTTTTTTAAATCTTTTCAGAATTTTATTTGTCTCTTTTTTTTTTTAATGCCTGGACCTGTGGCATATGTTCCCAGACTAGGGGTCTAATCGGAGCTACAGCGGCCAGCTTATACCATAGCCACAGCAACGCCAGACCTGAGCCGCGTCTGCGACCTACACCACAGCTCACGGCAACGTTGGATCCTTAACCCACTGAGCAAGGCGAGGAATCGAACCTGCTGCCACATGGTTCCTAGTTGGATTCATTAACCACCATACTACAATGGGAACTCCTTATTTGTCTTTCTTAAGGAAATAGTAGAAATGTGTCTGAAATACTTGAGATATAATTAGTCTCTGTATTATGGTCAGCATAAAAGATTATATATGGCATCTGGTATGTAATCTAGCATTACTTTATTATCTAAGACATTTATGATAACACAGTGATACTGAAGGTAAAATCAGAATATTTTAAACCTCTGTATAACTTAATTTTCTATTGTTTTGTGCTGGCCTTTTGGTTGTCAGATTCAAATCAGAAAGTATATTTCTTGAGTTCCCATCGTGGCTCAGCAGAAATGAATCCGACTAGGAACCATGAGATTGTGGGTTGAATCCCTGGCCTTGCTCAGTGGGTTAAGGATCCGGCCATGAGCTGTGGTGTAGGTCACAGACACGGCTCGGATTCCGTGTTGCTGTGGCTCTGGCGTAGGCAGGTGGCTAGAGCTCCAATTCAACCTCTAGCCTGGGAACCTCCATATGCTGCGGGTGCGGCCCTAAAAAGCAAAAAAAAAAAGAAAGGCGTATTTCTCTTATCATTCCTATTTGAACTTAGAAAATAAAATCAGCAGAGCAGGCAGTGGTGGGGATGGGTCCCATAACTTAGTGTCTGTCAGAAGCCTTGCTGCGTTTTTCGTTACTGTACCAAAAGCAAAATGAACTCCCTCCTGGTTGAATTGACCAGTATATAGAAGAGATATAAGCTTTCAGTCACCGCCACTAAATTGAAGTGCTCACTTCTGTAGTATAGACTGCATGTGGAAATAGGTTAGAGAAGGAAGAGAGTATTCCTGGCCATTGCCATTTAGTTAATGACTATTTTGGAAGAAGATTGGTAGTAACTTGAGCTCTGACTCTATTGTTTTCCAAAACTCAGGCCTTGCTACTGGTCTGGTTTTTGAGACTAAGCCACAATACAACATGATAGTAATTCTTAGCAATGTTTTCCAACAATTTGTTCCATTTTACCTCCCTAAAAGTGCAGGGAAAATTAAAATTTGCTGGTGGAGGTACTCACCCCTCCTTCTGTATTCCCTCTGTATGCTGAAAAGACATGATATCCTGACTAGCTATTTGCAGCTTATTATCATTTACATTCTCTCACTAAATATTATTATATAATATAAATGTTTAAAATGTATTTTGGGGGAGTCCCTGTCGTGGCTCAGTAGTTAGCGAACCCAGATAGCATCCATGAGGACGTGGGTTCAATCCCTGGCTTCACTCAGTGGGTTAAGGTTCTGGTGTTGCCATGAGCTGTGATGTAGGTCACAGACATGGCTCAGATCCCCAGTTGCTGTGGCTGTGGCTGTGGCTTAGGCCGGCAGCCTCAGCTGCAGTTGGACCCCTAGCCTGGAATCTCTGTATGCTGCGGGTGTGGCCCTAAAAGACAAAAAGACAAAAAAAATAAATAAAATAAAATGTATTTTGGTACTTGTGTTAGTTTTATTGAAAATCTTTTTCATTTATTTGCAGTCTACATGAAAAAAATTTTTCTTTGAAATTAATTCTAAAACTTGCACTGGTTTCTTTTTCTGCACAGGCAGACACCACCCATCCTTTAACCAAGCACAGAAAAATAGCCTCCTCTTTCCGAGATTCATCATTATTTGATATCTTCACACTTTCCTGCAATTTACTAAAACAGGTGAGATTATAGGTTGCGTTCTCCCTCCCAGTTCCTTTTGAAAGGATGAGATTAAGTGGGGACCTGTTAGCTGTCCCTGAGCCCCGTGAGAGGTTATGCACCTCTTTAATCATCATCATCATCAGTAATATCTATGTCCAAGATGTTGAAGAAGCTTACCAGACTAAGAGAAAGAACTGTGATTTCCCCATTTCACTTCTGTTCCCCTAGGTAAAGAGCAGTAAGTGAACATTTATCCTGTGCTCTGTCTTAAAGGAACAAAGTTTGAGATTTTTGTTGTTTACTTTTTTATATCCACATAAAATCTTCCTATATGGGGTAAAAGCATCTTAGTTTTATGGTGTTTGGATTCTCAGTGCTCTGAAAGCAGGCTGAGATTGCACTGTTAGCGTACTAAAACTAGGCCGGCTTCCCTGTCCCCTGCTGAGTTACAGGCAGCAAATAAACAGGCAACATCTGTAAGGATAAGTAGATTTTGAGTTTTTAGCATCCATTCAGTTTTCATAACCTGAAGGAGTAGACACAATCGCATAAAGAAATTACCTGTTTTAAAATAGAAAGTTAGTATTTCTATTCATTTATTGATAGACTTGAATGAAGAAATGTTATTAACCTGTGAGTCTGACAATTTTAAGAATGTTTGGATGCTTTGTCCCTATAGAAAGGCAAATGGAATTAGCCTCTGGCTTTTTGATCATTTGGCTTTTTTTTAGTTGTTGTTTTCTTGTTCTTGTTCTCATTTTCCAGTATGTCTCAATTTTAGTATTAGAAGCAAGTTTGGATTTTTCTTTTGTCCTGGTTAATGATGTCCATCTCTTCTCTCAACTCTGTAGTTTTACCTCAGAATTCCCCAAAAGTGCTCGGTTTTGGCAAGCTGCCTCGCAAAAGCTGTTGTACCCCCTAGAGGGGAAAAGCTTTTGAGAAAACAGGATTGAATTCCGTGATTCTGATGCTATCAAAAACAATTAGCCAGCCAGTCACCGAGGTCACAGCTGGTATATGTTTGAATTTGATAGTCACAGTCGCTCTAGACCACCATTGAGCTATATAAGGCAGAGACACTGCTGATGAATAAGTAAAATTCAGTGGTGATTTTGTTTTAATTTTAGTTTGAAAGGTTTTTGTTGATGCTGGAAATAGTAATGTTAAAAAGAGGAAGGAATATAGGGCAGGGTATATTAGAACTCCCTCCAGAGTTTGGTCCTGTCCCTGTATAGAAATAACAAGCATCTCCAGGAGTTCCTGTTGTGGTACAGCGAAAATGAATCCCACTAGTATTCATGGGGATGTGGATTCGATCCCCAGCCTTACTCAGCGTGTTGGGATCCGGCATTGTGATGAGCTGTGGTGTAGGTTGCAGATACAGCTCCAGTACTGTGTTGCTGTGGCTATGGCGTAGGCCGGCAGCTGTAGTTCTGATTCGACCCCTAGCCTGGGAACCTCCAAGTGCCACGGGTGTAGCCCTAAAAAGAATAAAAAAAGGATCTCCATGCAAATGAAGTAACCATATGTGGCCACGATGTCAACAGTGTGTAAAGAGTAAGTGTCAATGGGGCATTTCTTTAAATAACAGCTTCCTGTTTTTATAGTAAAAATGTTTTAATAGTAAATAAGGAGCTAGGATTTTTTTTTTTTTTTGTCTCTTTTTTGGCTTTTCTAGGGCCACACTCATGGCATATGGAGGTTCCCAGGCTGGGGGTCTAATCGGAGCCACTGCCGCCGGCCCCAAGCCCCCACAGCCCCACAGCCACAGCAACGTGGGATCTGAGCCGCATCTGCAACCTACACCACGGCTCACGGCCACACCGGATCCTTAACCCACTGAGTGAGGCCAGGGATCGAACCCGAAACGTCATGGTTCCTAGTCGGATTCATTAACCACTGAGCCACGACGAGAACTCCAGAAGCTAAGATTTTTTTTCATCATGACATTAGGATGATGGAAGAGCAGCGTCTTTCGGGAGAGAAACATCTCCTGACTGTGTTGAAATATTGCCCTCCTTTTCTGTCTGAGCAGCCTTCCCATGGTCTGGTAGCAAGCTGAAGAGAGGAGCGGTTGGTGCTCATTATGTGGTCATTTTTACAGGCTTCAGGAAAGAATCTGAACTTGAATGATGAAAGTCAGCATGGCTTGCTGATGCAACTGCTCAAACTCACTCATAACTGCCTGAACTTTGATTTCATTGGCACTTCTACCGATGAGTCCTCGGATGACCTGTGCACGGTACAGATTCCCACCAGCTGGAGATCAGGTAACTTGGCAGCACCCTGTGAAGCAGGCGCTGCTCCGTTCTACCTGGAATCTGCAGGGCGGTCCAAGGAACCCCTAGCAAATCCCTTGGTTGCCCTTAGAGAAAACTGAGAATGTCACTATGGGTCTTTTATAAAATCAGTGAGAAGCTATGGGAGGAATCTCACAGATCCACTTGTGGGGAGAACTCAGGGCTCCTGACAGATGTGACTCTGACCTTGCAGTCATCACCTAGAGACCTCTGGTATCATCCTCATAGGAGGGAATTTCTGGCTTTAAAAAAAAAGCAAAATCAAATAAAAGCAACTTGTGCTTATGCTTGCTTTCGTGCTCCTAAGGATAAAAATTCTTACTTGAAAAGAGTCCTGATGGCTTTAAATTGTTTGAGAATCAGAAGAATGCATATGTTTGTTAGAGGAGCTAAAAACTAGTGCTTTTTTAATTAAAAAAAAGGAAAATAAAAATCCCCTATTAGCTTATCACTTCAAAGGAAATAAACATTCTGTAAGTAAGAAAGCAGTGAGATAACGCTCCTTGATGACTGCACAGCACTGGGATATGCCACTTGAGTGGTACAGGCGTACTCAATAGCGTGCTCTTTTGTCTTTCAGCATTCTTAGATTCTTCGACTCTGCAGCTGTTTTTTGACCTGTATCATTCCATCCCTCCTTCGTTTTCACCTCTGGTGAGTTGGGACTGCAGTTTCTGTTTCTAGACAGTGGCAGTGGTAGATGAGTCTTATATTCATTTTGTTGTACAGAATTACAGAAGGGGAGGTCCTATTGTGGCGCAGTGGAAACGAATCCGACCAGTATCCATGAGGATGCAGGTTTGGTCCCTGGCCTCACTCAGTGGGTTAAGGATCTGGCGTTGCCGTGACCTGTGGTGAAGGTCACAGATGAAGCTCAGATCCCAAGTTGCTGTGACTGTGGTGCAGGCCAGCAGCTGCAGCTCTGATTCAACCCCTAGCCTGGGAACTTCCTTATGCCACAGGTGTGGACCTAAAAAAGCAAAAAAAAAAAAAAAAAATCGTAGAAGTAAAGCGCAGAAATAACTAGGGTTGGAGTTTCTGTCGTGACTCAGTGTAAATGAATCTCGCTAGCATCCATGAGTACACAGGTTGGATCCCTGGCCTCGCTCAGTGGGTTAAGGATTTGGCATTGCCGTGAGCCGTGGTATAGGTCACAGATGCAGCTGGGATCTGGTGTTGTTGTGGCTGTGGTGTAGGCCAGCTCCGATTTGACCCCTAGCCTGGGAACCTCCACATGCCTCGAGTGTGGCCCTAAAAAGACCAAAAAAAAAAGGGAAGAAAGAAGTGCTAGGGTTAGTTATCTAGCTTTTTGAGGTCAAGCTTGACGCCTAAAGGCACTCACAGTGAGTCTTAGTTCCTTTGAAATTATTCCTGTCTAGTGACAAATTGCTACAGATGCCAAGCTCTTTTGGTCTCCTCTTGTATCTGACTTTATACTATATCTCAGATTGCCACAAGCTACGGTGTGGGGAATTCACCCTATATTATCTAGTTGAAGATTGTCAAGACTAAGAAAATTTCTGGAAAATCCCTCAGGCATATATGTTACATAAGTGATAAGTGGAAGCATCATTGGAAAGGCAAATTTTCATTCTTTTTTATCTGGAATAGCTTTTGAAAGCCCTCAGGAATGCTGCATTTCTCCTTTAAAGCAATAATTAACCTCCTTAAATCTCAGAATTCATTCAGGTCCTAAAAGACTTTGGTCTGGTATTTCAGATTTTTGTGTACAGTGCTTTTGTACAAAACATAAATGCTGTGGCTGTGGCGTAGGCTAACAGCTTCAGCTCCAATTCAGCCCCTAGCCTGGGAATTCCCATATGCCACACCTGCAGGCCCTAAAAAGCAAAAAATTTTAAAAATAAAGAAAACGTAGTGAAATAAATGGGTGTTCTGCATACTGTTTCTGCAGGAGACTAATTCCTGGTCATTGTAATACTTTTCCAAATTAATATAGACCCATCACTTTAGCAGAAAAATGAACTTGTGTTGTTTGCATCATTAATTTACTTCAGGAAAAGGTAGCACACTCAAGAGGGGGTATTAATGAAGGGACAATTTGCAGAGGGGTGGGCAAAATGAATGGAGTCCAACAAGGGGTGGTGACATATTCCACCTGGGGCTAACAGTCATGGGGCGCTCAGGGGGCAAGGGTGGGCACCCTAGAGGGAGGCACAGCTATGGTTTTAGGGAGGGATGTCCAACAGAGATAGAGAAGCTGCCAGCCATGGCTCTGCCAGGGGTACCCCTGCCCTTGGTCTCCTGCTGGTATTTTTGCAAGAAGGCAAAGGATCTTGGCTATTGTCAGTCAACAGAGGTTAACCTTCCAGGGAACTGAGCAGAGTAAAGACGGGCAGAAAATAGACCTGAAGGGGGAAGCAGAATATAATTACCTAGCACAGTGGGGAAGGGGGGACATATTTTCATTATAAAGCCTGTTTTCTTCAGGGCACAGTTGACTAGCTATTGTGATCAACCTGGAGCTAATGTTCTTTATTTTTCTTTTAATAAAGCTGTTTCAGATATCTTAAGCTACACCCTCCTTAATCTTTTTCACATCATAATAATGGTAGCAGGGATTGGAAGAACAGAATTAGTGTCATAGTAAAGAATATTTGTAGCACAGGAAAGGGTAATGGGAAGAGCTGTTGTGCCTTTTTAATCGATTGTGTTTGGGTGGTGCCTGCCTTAGGTCTTATCCTGCTTGGTGCAGATTGCCTCGGTTAGAAGGTCCCTGTTCAACAACGCAGAGAGGGCCAAGTTTCTCTCTCACCTTGTTGATGGCGTTAAACGAATACTGGAAAATCCACAGGTGAGTTGTTTGAGAATTTATTTGTGTGTGTGTGTGTGTGTGTGTGAGAGAGAGAGAGAGAGAGAGACTGAGATTAGTGTATGCCTGCCTGTCTGTTATGAGTCAGAAGAAAATCAATCTAGGAATCACACTCAGCAGAAATCCTAGAAAACAGTTCATCATGCCATCTTTCAGAAGATTTATACAGCAGAAATTGACAGAATGCTGTAAATCAACTATAATTTAAATTAAAAAAAAAAGATTAAAGTGAATCTATATTTCTAGATGTGACCATTCCAAAAAAGGAGCTTATGTCTCTAGTTTCAGGAATATAGCAGTTGTGGGAAGGAGACACTTTGAAGGAAAATCAGGAGACAGCTAGTTATTTTTCCCAGATAAATTAAGAATCTGAAGATTGGAGTTCCTATTGTGACTCAGTGGTTAACAAACCTGACTAGCATCCATGAGGACGCAGGTTCGATCCCTTGCCTCGCTCAGTGGGTTAAGGATCCGGTGTTGCCGTGAGCTGTGGTGTAGGTCACAGACAAGGCTTGGATCCTGCGTGGCTGTGGCTGTGGCATCGGCCAGTGGCTACACCTTCAATTGGGAACATATGCCACCGTTGCAGCCCTAAAAAGCCAGAAAAAAAAAAAAAAAGAATCTGAAGTTTGGTTTTTGTTTTCATTTTTTGACTGCACGTTATTTACCTAAGTATATAGGGCTAATTTTAGGTGGGAAGGGAGTTCGCATCAGATAATCATTCCATAACTCTGTTGCCCTTTTTGTCTTTTTCAGTCCCCAAAGATTCAGCTAATATCTACTTTTTTACAGTGTTACTTCTCCATACTAGGAAATACCATAAAAGCAGTTCACCTTTAAATATACTCAGTTCTGTCACTCTTTCTGAAAATTCGTTTATTCAGTCAACAGATTATATGGAGCCACTGACCGTGTGCCAGGGATTCAGTGGTGGCCAAAGCTAAACCTGCCCTCCTTCTCTAATAGAAGAGGACAGGTGGAAGGAAACAGATGTGCTGGTGTAATGCAAACAGAAGTGTTCGATATAAGTATATAATAAAATACATATGCTAATACAGGAATAAGGTTATTATATTTAATAAAATATGTGAAATACTTATGTGACTTTGCCACTGCAGTTTAGTTGTGCTTAATGGTAAATTTGACAGGTGTGAAAATGAAAATTTCTTGGCTTTTCATTTGATCAGTGGGAAGCACACAGACCAGTCCCATCTTAGATCGTGCCCCTTTTCTGCCACTGATCAACTTTACAACCCTGGGCAAAGTAGTATGGTCCTTCTGGGCTTCTGTTTCAGACTCTTCCAGTTTCAGCTAATAACCCCATCTCCCAGGATGGTTATTATGAGCAGAGGAGATAGTAGATGTGACCATTCCTTTTAAAAGTGACTTTGGTACCAGTGTGTGGTTCTGAATGACGTCCTGCAGCTCAGAAGTTAAAGCAGACTCCCCCTCTCCTCACGCCATCCCAGATGTCATTCAGGAAGAAGTACAGTGAATCACATTTTACATTTTATTTTCCTCCCTGTGCGGTCACCAGAGTTTATCAGACCCAAACAATTACCACGAGTTTTGCAGACTGCTGGCCCGATTGAAGAGTAACTATCAACTGGGAGAATTAGTAAAGGTGGAAAACTACCCTGAGGTCATCCGATTGATAGCTAACTTCACAGTGACCAGCCTGCAGGTTTGTCTGATTGCTTGTCTCTTTCTTCCTAAACATGGGCCCCTCTTCCCTTGCTCACTGGTTTTATGTAACCATACAAGAATTTTTTTCCCTTGGCAAAAGTGAATATAGGTATAGGATAACTTTGCAGAGTGGTTACCATTGCAGCCTGCTTATTTGCCTTACAAAAGTCCGAGGAGTGCGTTTAGAGGAACGTGAGGGAATTGTTAAGAGTAATATTTAGATTCAAGACAGGGAGGATTCCCTCATAGTCCGCCCGAAAAAGGCAAGATTGGAGCAGGGAACTAGACAGAAGAATGAAGAGTCAGCGTCCTTTTTTTCTTAGTCATGTGTAGGACAGTGGTTCTCAAAGTTTATGGCTTGCGTAGAATCATCCGGGGAGCTTGGTCCTACCCCGATAAATTCTGGCCCACTCGGCCCAAGGTGGAGCCTTGGTGTCTCTGTTTCTAATGAGCTCTCCACAGGGTTTCAAACGCATACTAATGTTTACAAGCCACTTATGCATCCAGCTCAGACTAGCTCTTCTCATTGAGTGTCTAATCTCTGAAATACCAATGAACACATATAGACTAGTTGCCATATGCAGGACAAAGTTTACCCTTTTTTTTTTTTTTAAAGAAAAGTTCTATCCTTTGTGTCAAGTAGTGTGGGACTAGTGTATTGTGTACAGAAATGAGAACTATGTATCCTGCTCTTTCGGTTTTCTGTAGCACTGGGAATTTGCCCCAAACAGTGTGCACTATCTCCTGAGCCTATGGCAGCGACTGGCAGCCTCTGTGCCATACGTGAAAGCCACAGAGCCCCACATGCTGGAAACTTACACTCCTGAGGTCACCAAAGCCTACATCACATCCCGTTTGGAATCTGTGCACATCATACTGAGGTAAGGGGACTGGGGCAGCCTCCGTCTGTCCCCGCAAGTGACCTGGAGTCAAACTTGCCCAAGGTCAGACACCCAGTTGGCAGAAGCGTTCTAGATACAAGTCTTAGTGGAGATCATACTGGAATGGGCTTCTTTTCATGCTAGCACAGTGGCTGATGAGAGCATGAAGTCAGAGTCTTTCTCTTTAACATCCTGGTCGTGCCCCTTCTTCGCCAGCCACAGCAGTACCTCTGAATACAAAGTACAGCAGTATAGTTCGTGTTTGTCCTTGCCACTGATTTCCTTTAAAGAAGAAAGAAGCATTATAAGCTGTAGCTGACAACAGTTTTATAATGTGTAAAATATAGGTGCTTAATGTGAACTTCTAAAGAAATAAGTGGATAAATAAGCTATGCAGTCAAGAGCTTCCTAGAAGATATGAGAAGTCCAGGCAGCTGATCACCAGTTGCATTACAGTGACACATGGTTTCTAACCGCCTTGACTGCTGACTGGACCAGAAACTTGTAGTTAAAGAAACGTCAGACCTTTTCAGAAATGGCCTATGTAAAAGGAAGTACTGCTTTGTATAGGGACCTTTCTTGTATATTTCTTCATTGGCTATTTCTCAGGGGAGTTTACTTGGACTCTGAAAGTCCGGGAATTCTTAATTTGCTCAGAGTCAAGTACATTTAATTGTCAGAGAAGTTATAGTCTCAGCTGTTGATGACTTGGATGATTTCAAAATCTGAGTGAAGCCCACTGGAAGGCAATATTCTGTTAGCGGAATAGTTTCTATTCCTGAGGTTAATAACTGGCTTCCGTGAGGCCATGTTGGGCGGTGGTTACATGTATGGGCTCTGGGCCCAGAGAGCCAGTTAGTAGCTGTGTACTCTTGGGAAAGGTTATGATGAGGATTGAATTACTATGTCCTGGCCCAGTGTGTGGACCATGGTAAACACACAGCTCTGAACTGCTGGTTGTGGTGGTTGTGCTGCTGTTGGATTGTCATACTATAATGTCACCGTAGACGGAGAGCTTATAATATGGTGATTTTAAGTCTAGAAACCAGGAGATAAGGCAAGACCGACCTGGTTAGATCCATCTGTAGTTCTGAAATCTAAGACACGAGTCTTAAATTTTCTCATAAGCTTAGCACAAAACTCATTTGGTGGTAAAACTTGATATGCTGATATTAGGCCATTAAGAAAAATTCTATTCAGTATGACTATTCATAATATTTGTACATTTTGCTGCAGACATGCTGTATTTGACATGCTGCGGCCCATGGAGAATTCATATTACATGGTAGAAGCATCATAGTGCCTCCCTAAAATCTGAAGATTGCTGAATTCTAAAACACATCTGGTCATAATGGCCTCACACAGGGGATGGCATGCTGTAGCCCCAAAGTTTACTGTAGTCAGGAACAAATGGAAGGCTGAGACCAAGAGCTTTTAGGGGTGAGCAGCATAGGGCTGAGAGGATCACGGCAGACGAATATTAAAGGACTAGAATTGAAAGATCGGACACCAGCAGGCAGAGCATCTGTGGGAGACTGATGCTGGGGTGGGACCTCTGCCTTCAGCTGTTTTTTCCTCTCTCTCTTGGTAAGAAGCAGTGCAGGGATGTGGGCCTCCACGATTAGAGGCGGTGGCCAAATGGAGAAGGAGAGCCGCTGCCATGGGGAGTCAGTAGGCGTATTTTGAGAGTGCTTGTTCCTTCTTCCCCTGGGAACAGAGATGGACTGGAAGACCCCCTGGAGGATACAGGGCTGGTCCAGCAGCAGTTGGACCAGCTGTCCACAATCGGGCGCTGCGAGTACGAGAAGACGTGTGCGCTGCTCGTGCAGCTGTTTGACCAGTCTGCCCAGTCCTATCAGGAGCTGCTCCAGAGCGCCAGCGCGAGCCCCATGGACATTGCGGTGCAGGAGGGTGAGTGGACGTGGATGCGGCCTGGAAGGGGGTGTTCGAAGCACCCTTTCACTCATTGCCACCTCTCTTTTTTCCCCTCCGCCCCCCCACCGGAAAATTTCTTCCATCATCAGTTAGTGCCACATACACAGAAGACTTTTTGATAATAAATGCCACAGAAAACTAGGGAAGAGCAACTGAAATCATATCTGCAGCGGGTGTGTTTAACTTTCAGAAAGTGCTGCACTAAAAATAATGACCCTGTTTCGTAGGGGCACCTTGGTTGTCTGATGAAGTTCCTGTTGGCGTCACCCTCAACAGAGTGGAGGAGTAGCTGTACTCTGGGACAGAAGTCAGACTTCATGGCTTTTTCAGTGTTCTTAGGTTAAGGAAGCCATAGTAAGAAATGAACTTCACAGTGAGGAATTTCTTGATGAAATGATTGCTGGAGGTGACACTGAGGGGCCTTCTTCCTGTTGCAGGAAGGCTGACGTGGCTGGTGTACATCATCGGAGCAGTAATCGGTGGCCGGGTCTCTTTTGCCAGCACTGATGAGCAAGATGCCATGGACGGCGAGCTTGTCTGTCGGTAAGTGCCCCACAGAATCTTCCTGTTCACAGCTTCGACCCTCCACCTCCTCTTGGGTCCTGCAACCGTGGGAACAGATCGTGCTTCTGTCAGTGCTCTCCTCTGTGGTTATAGAATACGGTCTTACAAAGCAGATGGCCCGTGAAGATGGGCTGCGCAGCAGAAGCTCTGCCTGCAGTCCTTCCTAGAAGACCATTTGCAGTAGTTCAGTGAGGGAGTGATACAGAGTTAGGAGTATTAGGATACAGAGGGGAGAGTAGCTTTTAGTTCTCTTTAAGTGCAGTCTCAGTTAATGAAGTGTGGACTGCTTTGGCCATACTAGAGTAAGTCTAATGGGAAATCGTGAGTCTTCAGGTATCCCCAAGATGAAAATTATAGGATTTCTACAGCCTTGCAGATCTCTTACCCATACACTTTTCCACCTACAGGGTTTCAAGTTATTTTGTGTCTGTGTGATTCTCATCTTACTAAAAACCTGTGATTTCTAAAACTTTACCTAACAGAAATAAAAAGGCAAGATTTTTTAATAGCCTAGCACAGAGGGTCTCAAATCTTTTCTTCAGGACTCTTTACCTGAAGTATTGAGGCCGGGAGTTCCCATCACGCGCTCAGTGGAAACGAATCTGACTAGTATCTGTGAGGATGCGGGTTTGATCCCTGGCTGTGGTGTAAGCTGGCGGCTACAGCTCCAATTCAACCCTTAGCCTGGGAACTTCCATATGCCATGGGTGCGGCCCTTAAAAGAAAAAAAAAAAATATTGAGGCTCAGAGAGCTTCTGTTTATGTGACTATCTATTGATATTTTTTGTTAAAATGTAAAAATGAGACGTTTTAAAAATATTTACTGATTCATTTAAAAATAGCAATAAGCCCGGGAGTTCCCTTTGTGATTCAGCAGGTTATGAACCCAACTAGTGTCCATGATGGTGTGGTTGTGATCTCTGGCCTCTCTCAGTGGTTAAAGATCGGGCATTGCCGAAAGCTACAGTATAGTACAGACGAGGCTCAGATCCTGTGTTGCTGTATCTGTGGTGTAGGCCAGCAGCTGCAGCTCCTATTTGACTATTAGCCTGGGAGTTTCCATATGCCACGTACAGCTCTAAAAAGCAAAAAACAAAAGCAGTAAGCCCATTCCATGTCACCATATATGATACTGTTTTTAATAACTATTTTTTCAGAAGAAATCAATGAGAAAAATGGCTTTGTTTACATATCTGGCATAGTAGTCGTCAGCTGGATTATTCTCTTCTCTGCTTCTGGGTCAGTCTGTCATGGTATTACACTCTTTGTAGCCTCCAGGAAAGCCCACTGCTCCATTATGTGAGGATTCAAATGAAAGAGCAAATAATGTTTCGGTATTTTTATGAAAATGGTTTTGCGACCTTGCAGAGAACTGCTACCCTAAAGGGTTCTAAACTTTCAGATGCTCTCCATAGAGGTAAATACATTTTAATGTGAAGCCTTAGAATTTATTGGCCCCCAGACATTTTGGTCCATAATTTTTATTCTAATTCTGAAAGTCCCCATTCGTCTTTTTCTACCCCTGCTTTATTTATCAGAAGCCCATCTGCGCTTAGGTGCTTTGTTTAATCTTAACAGAAGTCTTGAAGGGTTGAGCAAAGATTTGATAAGGATGAAATCTATTACCTTTCTGATTCTGTAGCCTGGTTTGACACTGTGTGTGTTGTTGTAATGTAACTTGAATTTAGACAGTGTCTCAGCTTGCGTGCTACCACACAGTGACTGAGTCTAATTCACTCAGGATGTCACAAATAGTTTGTTACCTACTTTCATACTGTCAGAATCTCAAACGACTCACTTGTAATACTGTTATTCTTGTTCCTTCAGCATTCACTCACTTGTATTCCAGTATGCTTTCTTTTGGGGGGATGGGTGCAAGGAAAGGGGGTGAAGGCACAGGGAGCATATCTGCTCTTGGTCCCTGGAAGTGTAACCTGCCTGGGAACATCATCCTTCCCATGTCTCCTTTCCTCTTCTGGTTCCAGGAGGAAAAAGATTGAGCACCACTGGTTTAGTCAGTCCCTCGTTTTATAGTTGAGGAGCTGGGGCTCAGAAAATAAATTGCTTTACTCAAGGTCTCACAGAAGTTTCAAAGAAGACTGTTACCCTGTACTAGTGTTTTTTCCACTGTTTTTAAGCAATTGCAAGTTCTGCCTTCATCTACAGCCTCAGGAGACTGGACTTTTTAAACATCTAACTAGTCATTCGTATTCTGTGATTCCTGTGGGGGCAGAAATGGAGAATTGGTTTTCCTCAGCAGAGCAGAGCCTGCTTCTCCGATGGGGTGGGTGAGGAGGGCACCATGGGACAGTTTCAAGGCAGACTGATTTTCTGTACCGACTGGGATGTCTTGCTGTTGAGAGAATTGTTGCTCTTCTCTCTAGGGTGCTCCAGCTGATGAACCTAACAGACTCTCGCTTGGCTCAGGCGGGGAATGAGAAACTAGAACTGGCCATGCTGAGCTTCTTTGAACAGTTTCGTAAGATCTACATTGGGGACCAGGTGCAGAAATCCTCTAAGGTAACAGACTCTCCGCTGTTCCATTTAGTTCTTTTTTTTTTTTTTTTTTTGGCCTTTTGTCATTTTAGGACCACACCCACGGTGTGTGGCAGTTCCCAGGCTAAGGGTCTAATCGGAGCTACAGCTGCCAGCCACAGCCACAGCAATGCAGGATCCGAGCCACATCTGCTACCTACACCTCAGCTCACAGCAACGCCGGATCCTTGACCCACTGAGCAAGGCCAAGGATTGAACCCACGTCCTCATGGTTCCTAGTCGGATTCGTTTCCGCTGCACCACGATGGGAGCTTCCTCCATTTTGTGGAGTTTCTAATTAAGAGAGATGGCTGATAACAGTTTGAATACAGTCTCCAGACTCTACGTATCAGGATAATCCAAATGTTTCCTCTTAGTCTGTAGAATTTGGGGAGACGTCAAAGAATTGAGTCCATTTTTATGGTACTTTATGTGCTTAATAAATGGCCGAAATATCTGTTGCTTGGAATTCCCTGGTGACCTAGCGGCCTTGTCACTGTAGTGGCTCAGGTTCGATCCCTGGCCTGGGAAATTCTGTGTGCCACAGGCATAGCCAAAAAATAAATAAAAACATCTGTTGATCTCCCCCAAATCAGCAATTCTCAGTTTCTGTACATGAATTGATATTCAGAATAGCAGAAGGTTTTGACAGTCTTTTTGTAATTTCAGGGTTAAAGGGGGACCAGTAAGGTAGCTCGGCATCTCTCAAGTGTTCAGTGATACTTAGAAACTAGCTCATTGCTTCAGTAAAGACTTCCCCCAGCATTTTGTCCATTTTCGTCTTATGTCTTCCCTCCTTGAATGAGGACAAAAACAGCATTGGCATGTGATTTTTCTAATCCATATATTCTGTTTACTTTCTCTGTCCTAAACACACCACCAGCTGTACCGCCGACTCTCGGAAGTTCTGTGCCTGAATGATGAGACCATGGTCCTAAGCGTCTTCATAGGAAAAATGTAAGTGTTTTTGCTTGCCATCAGCAAGAGGCCCTTGCAGTCCTGTTGCAACTGTAAAATGTGATCTGGCATTGTGCTCCCAGTGCCTTGGTATTCCAGCATTGATCGTTTGCGTCAGAAAATTGTGCATTTGAGTGTGTGACAAGCTGTGCTTAGAGATATGGCCCGGCCCCAGAGCATTCCAGGCTTGTACAGGCAAGGATTTGATTTTGTTCCTGCGGAATCTCGTCTGCAGCCTCTGGAACCACGGGTGAAGCCCTGTGGTGGCAGTAGCACAACGGAGCTTCCTCCTCAGTGATCGGTGCTCAGCCTCCCACCAGATCACCCTGCTGCCAGGATGCCCTGAGAGGGCATTCACTTTCTGGTGCTGATGTCCACTAGGTGTGCCCCCCAGGAGGAGAGCCCCACTTTAACATGAGCTTACTCCTCTCCAGGAGCATCCCACCCTTGGAGAGTCTTGGATTTCCAGAATTGTCATCAAAGTTGGAGCTCCTCATTGACCCTTTTTTGGTTCTTTTTTTTTCTTTTTTTTCTTTTCTTTCTTTCTTTCTTCCTTTTTTTTTTTTTTTTAAAGTTATGCCCCTTTGTTTACATGTCCCCCTTTTTAGGAGCTCAATTTATCAAAGCACACCCGAGAAGCCTGCTCTATTACCCAGGGCTGTGTGCAATGTGACATTCTGCCCTCATCCAACCGTCCCAATCCTAAATACTCATATCCATGAGCTGGTTAATAATTTAAGATGACAAAAGCAAAGGGGGTCTAAAGGACTCTGCCAGCCAAGAATCCAGAAGCAAGGGCTACTAGAATTCTGCAGCTGACAGTGGATGGTGCAGGTGCAGAATTGCATACGTCTGCATGTTATCACTGCCGCAGAAATCTCTTACCCTTGCTGCAGAAATCAGCCCTGGAGTGCCCCAGAATTCCAAGGGCCTGGGTATGGGCCAGTGTAGCTTTGGAACCAAGTAGTGAAGATTATCTGAAGGATAATTTTTCTAGTCAACCAAATGTAAGTACAGAGATTTTATACCCATTTTTTGTGGTTGTGATGTCTGTGAATTGGTGATGCAGATGTGTGGTGATTCTTGATGGATGATTTTCTTCTCCCAACCCTCAAGGACACTAGGCATATCAAAAGCGTCTCCTGCTTTTTTTTTTTCTTTTTGTCCTCCAGCATCACCAACCTGAAGTACTGGGGCCGTTGTGAACCAATCACCTCCAAGACACTACAGCTTCTTAATGACCTCTCCATTGGATATCCTTTTCTAAGCCAGCTTCTGGGCAAAGCAGGAACTGGGGAGTGGATCTGGGGAGCGCCACAGTCTCAGAAATCATGGCCTCCTGCCGTTTCCACTTTAATTTAGCTTTATGTGCACTTAGATATCGTCCATTATCCTAGGGAACCAAAGGCAATACCCACATAGGATCCAGGAATAATTCCAGACCCTAACGATGAACCAACCAACAAGCTAATGGTCTGCCACAGATTTGTTCCTGGTGATCTCTTAAGAGCCAGAAATACCCAGCAGATCTGTCTGATAGGTACACACTCTGTAGCCAGGTTTTAGCATAGGTGGCACCAAAGGCCATCTGGATTGTCTATCAGCGTTTTGATAGAAACAGCCTGATTACAAGCTTTGCAATAGAAGTAGTCATTACCCTTCCTCTCGAGTTGCTTTGCTGTAAAGGTTGAATTGTTCCAAGACAGCCTTTGGCAACCAGGGGTCTACAAGAGAAGCAAACCTCATAAAAATGATTTGAGTGACTTTTTCTTAATTCTCATAGCTCATTCCATCTAAATGCATAGGAGAGAGGTTAATTCCCCATACAGTGTATGCCTAAGGCAGGCTTTGGGGCTGAATTTTCTCTTAGAAGCCTCATTGAGAAAAGCTATTCTGTATTCTAGTATCATCATGATTCTTGGGGGAAATTGCTCGGTATTAACTATTTTCTTACACATGGGAGTTTGGTATGGGTATCTTCTCATTGATCAGTTAGCACTGCTTAGAAGAGAACACAGTTTTTCCCCATTTGGCAGTGTCATTCACTCAAATGGTTAAGAAAAATAAGTTATCGGGGTATGGAACTCAGAGGAGATAAAGAAGCTGTCCTTGGTCCTAGAAAATTCTCATCCTGCATTAAAGATTGTCTTAGTTTGCATCACGCTTTCCTTGACCACCTTCCTTTGCCTTTACATACAGTAGTGTAAGGAAACTAGTAAAGCTGAGTGCAGTGCAGTTCATGCTGAACAATCACACGGTGAGTGACCTGGCCCCTCTCCTGATTCTGCTCTTGAGCCAGCCCCGCACACCACCTCAGCATAGAAAGGAGGTGTTTACATTGAGCTCCTTGGTGCTGTTGCCACCCAGGACTGTCCCCTGACTCCCATCACTGCCAGATTACACTTACTGTCACCAGAGCTGTTCTTTGGGATCCAGATTAGCCACTGAATTATGGTAAAGTCGCCTGCTATTGTTCATACTAAGATAAATTGTTAGGTAACAATAATTAAAAAAAAATTTAATATCCCTCATACCTTTAAGGAATGATGATATAGCCATTAGCTTGAAAGGGCTCAGTAATTCTAAAATTACTGGATTGCATTCTGTCTTTAACCATGTTTTTATCTTTTAAATTTGTTTTCTTTTTTTCAATAGAGCGAGCACTTTTCATTTTTGGGTATTAACAATCAGTCCAACCTGACAGACATGCGGTGTCGAACTACCTTCTACACAGCACTTGGGCGTCTCCTCATGGTGGATTTAGGTACTGCAACAGATCCTAGAGGCTCGTAAAGTAATCTGGCATTGTTCTAAATTTTTAACTTGAGGATAGAAAACTAGATGTGGATGAGGTCTTTGATGTTGTATCAACAGTAACAAAACTCTCTGAAATAACAGTCTGCTTTCACCAAGCACACATCATGCTCATGGGGTCCCTGTAGCTGGAAGAGAATAACAGTATGCATCTGAAGTTTCCAGCTGATGTGCAGTGGTTTTAAAATCCTCTTCATAAATCTCATCCGTAAAATAAAGGAATTGAGGATTAAGATTCCTCAGTGCCTCTTGTTGGCCAGATAACCCCTCCTCCTGCACTGGGGTGCAACCCATCTGAGACAGCCAGCACCGGCACGTATGAACTGGGAGAACTTAAGCACCTTTCTAGCTGTGGTTGTGATATTAGCAGTTTGGGGCCAGTTTGTAAACTGAAGCTTAACAATGTCGTAATTTTTAGCTATTTAAATTTAACCCTACTAAAATTATATTATAAAACCTATATTTATGGAATATTACTTTTAAAAAAAAAGGAAAAGGAAAAGCCTCCACAAGCACCTGATTCGAGTATGAGTCTCATCTAGTCTCACCAGACTGAGTCCTTGCTCAACTGACTGTAATTCTCACTTAAGGAAAAATAAGTAAGAGTACCTGGTACACATAAGAATCTCTGATATTGAAGCTCAGTGTCAAAAAAAATTAGGGCATCCCTGGATTAGGTAATTTCTGTTGGGATGATTTTTCTAATTTAAAACTTGTTTCTATATGCACGTTTTATTCTGAAATTACAATTAATACCTCTCGGGATAATGAAGGGACCCTTCTGAAGTATCCTCAGGTCTGCACATTCTTTCATACCATCTTGTTTTCCATGTACGCGTAGCCTTGCATTTTTTTATATTGGGGTCACACCCTGGGTTGTTTTCCTCACAGGAGAGGATGAAGACCAGTATGAGCAGTTCATGCTGCCGCTCACAGGGGCGTTTGAGGCTGTGGCCCAGATGTTTAGCACTAACAGTTTCAACGAGCAAGAGGCAAAGGTGAGTCCTTCACCCACTGACCTGTCAGTTTCTGGTTGAGGGTGGTCCCTGAGAGAGACTAAACTGGGTATCACTGCAGAAAAGAGTGCTTATCTGGAAGTTTTCCAGTGATTTAGCTTTTTATTCAATCCCTTGGACTCCAGGGATTTTGAAAGAGAAGAACCAATATAGGTTTACAAACTCTTTTTATGTTAAAGTATTTTCTTAAACAGCCATGAGGATTTTAAGTCTGTTTTTCATTTTTTTCCCCATTATGGTTTGTTACAGGATATTGAATATAGATCCCTGTGTTAGACAGTAGGACCTTGTTATTCATCTCATGTATCATAATTTGCATCTGCTAATCCCAAACCCCCAGTCCTGGCCATTGTTAAGTGAGCAGTTTAGCTGCATTGAGTATATTCACATTGTTGTGAAACATATCTCCAGAATCCACAAGTTTTATTATGTAACATTTTCGTTATCAGTCAGTTCTCAGTATTTTCTAATTTCCATTAAGATTTCTTCTTTGACCTTTGAGTCATTTAATGGGTTTGTGAATTTCCATATATATGGAATTTTTAAGTTACCTTTAGTTACTGATTCCTGGCTCTCAGAAGTGTCATTGCTTGGTTTTGGCTTTCCTCATCTTTTTACTTTATGCACACCTGCTCTCCTTATCTATAGATCTCTGAACCAAAACCAGAAAGCACTAGACTAGAAATATTTATAGGACTTTTTTGCAGCGTTCATAATGACAGACTGAATTTTAGAGCCACCAAATAGCCTAGGGTATTGCCCCCCACACACACACAAAAAAAATGCCAGGCTTTACCTGACATTCTAAAATTCTCCTTTTTTGTCTTTAAAAAGCTTCTTAGTTTTCTCTCTCCAAGTTAGCAAAGAAGTCAGAAAGCAACACCATTTGTCCAGCTCTCCCCCTCCCCCCCCCTTTTTTTTTTGGCCGCAGCATGCAGTGTGTTGGTATGAGATCTCGGTTCCCAAACCACAGCAGTGGAAGTGCCCAATCCTAACCACTCGGCAAGGGAACTCCCACAACTCTCCTCTTTACTCCAGTGTTCTGGAGTCTGAGATGGGTACCGTTCAAAGCTAAGGTTAATGTGGAACACAGCGATAACAGGCTGGCGTGTCAGTCACTATTAAGGGTCACTGAGGGTACCAGGGAGTATCAGCCCTTTCCCCATCACTCACTTCCATGAAAGCAAGTAAAGTTAATGACAGGAACCAGCTTGGCAGTGAACAGCGGTGTCACCGTATCTTTGTTGTGCCTCGTATAACGCGACTTTAGATTGCCCACATCTTAGACTTAAAATTGAGTTTAGGGATAGAACTGTTCGTTTAGAGCTGGCTAGTAGCAGAAGTATAGGTGTTTTTGACAAATGAGTCAGGATATTCAAATGTGCTACCTCCTTGAGCCTGCTGGTGACTATTAGCTTTAAAAGCTGTTTTATTGCTATTTAGAGCCCACTAGTGAAAGTTTGAGAAAGAAAGCATTGGATTTGGCGTCTTGGTGTTGTAAGTCCTAATACTGGCCCTCACTGTCGGCAAGTTATTTGACCTCGCTGGGCCTCGGGCTCTTTTTCTGTAAGAGTATATGGTATTAGTCCTTCACACTTCCAAGACCCCACTCGTCAGCCTGACTTCCCTACACTTCAGCCACAGGGCAGGTACCTTGTAGACTCTCGTCTTCCCTCTGGCAGGGTCTGCATTTGTGTTCCTGTGGTGCTGGTACCTTTGCAATGAGAAGGTACCAGACCTTTAGGAATATGGCTCTTCTCCCTCGTCCTATATGGACTTTTTTTTCCCCCCTACCCCTCTTGAATAAGCTTCTTTGCTTTTCTGCTTTGTAAATATGATTTATCACATTAATGTCTTAAAATTTTAGCCTCTATTTTTGCTATGTTGGGCCAGGAACCACCCCTTTCTCTTGGTATAATAAGCTTCCCAAACTAATTTTCCAAGTGAAAAAATTTTAATGGAAGAGGTCAGTTCAGAATATTTGGGAAGGAGTATTTGTTGAATGAGGGGAGGAAGAATTTGAGTACAAATAGGCGCAGCCCCCATCAGGTTGTTTATAGGTTTGATTTTCCTTCTATTTTTAACTATTTTTTGCCTTCCACTACAGCGAACTCTGGTTGGCCTAGTGAGAGACCTGAGAGGGATAGCTTTTGCCTTCAATGCCAAGACCAGCTTCATGATGCTATTTGAATGGATGTATCCTGACTCAAACTAGGAGCATACCACCGCAAGCCTTAGCTGGAGTGCAGACGGCTGGCGGAGTCATCAGGGAAGGAGGGGGAAGGAGTTGTGAGGAAAGGGAGGTGAAGAGCTGCCCAACAGGCCTGCCGTATGTCTTGTAAGCTGTGATTCCATAGTGCTCTGTGGTGGTCCAGTGACATAATGCTGCTGCTCTGGGCACTGCGATTGGGAAGTGGGTGAGGCAGTTTTTCAGTTTCTCTTTTGGGTCTCAGTTGTAAATGCCTGTGGAACTGTTACACATGAATTTTGCTATACTTAGAAAAGACAGACTTAAAAAAAAAAAAAAACAGCTTTACTGGGAATTAAAACTAACCTTACAGCTTCATAACCATGAACAAATCACTTCCAGTCTGAGTGCCTCTGTTTCTCAGAGAGTAGTGTAAAGGAAAGAGCTGATACGCTCTCCTAAGTGGTAGGAGGAGAAGTGACAGCGTGGAATAATACATTATGCTTCTCAGGAGAAAGGTGTTAGGTCAGTTACAGCGTGTCATTAGATGCCTGTTACAAGTTAAAGGACCCACAACCACTTCAGCCCCTTCTGGTTAGGAAGACTCTAAGATTAGCAAGTAAGAGATAGGAAACTGGAGAACTGTAACTTGGCAGTTTGTGCTTGACCAGTACTGAGAAATTACTTTCAAATCTGCACCTTCTGGATTCAGAATTCTTCCTTAGCTTTTCATTTACAGCTATCCGTCCTACATGCCAATTCTCCAGCGGGCAATTGAGCTGTGGTACCATGATCCAGCCTGTACCACACCTGTGCTCAAGCTGATGGCTGAATTGGTTCATAATAGGTAAGTGGAGAGATTTTCTTTTCTTTTTTTTCTTTTTGCCTTATCTAGGGCCGCAGCTGTGGCATACAGAGGTTCCCAGGCTAGGGGTCTAACAGGAGCTGTAGCCGCCGGCCGACACTACAGCCACAGCAACGCGGGATCCGAGCTGTATCTGCGAGCTACACCACAGCTCATGGCAACGCCGGATCCTTAACCCACTGAGCAAGGCCAGGGATCGAACCCGCAACCTCATGGTTCTTAGTCGGATTCGTTAACCACTGAGCCACAACGGGAACTCCTGGAGAGATTTTCAAATTACCCTTTTATCTGGGAAACCCTGAGATAATTTGCTTTATCTCGCATTTTCAGCAGATTATAGAAGATAATTGAGTTCACTACTATCAAAACTTGAAAACTGCTAAAAGATTATGCACTTTATTTGTTTGAAAGAACGGTGTCCCCAGCCACACAAAGCCATAGCTGCTCTCAAGAATAAGTCACTTTAAAAAGAGTCTCAGAGTTCCCGTCGTGGCTCAGTGAGTGGTTAACGAATCCGACTAGGAAACTGTGAAGTTGCGGGTTGGATCCCTGGCCTCACTCAGTGGGTTAAGGATCTGGTGTTGCCGTGAGTTGTGGTGTAGGTTGCAAACGTGGCTCGGACCCCGCATTGCTGTGGCTGTAGTGTAGGCCAGCGGCTACAGCTCCGATTAGACCCCTAGCCTGAGAACCTCCATATGCCATGAGTACAGCCCTAGAAAAGGCAAAAAGACAAAAAAAATAAATAAATAATAAAGATTCAAAAAAAACAGAGTCTCAAGAGAGAATTCATATCATGGCTCAGCAGTTAACGAACCCGACTAGGATCCATGAGGACATGGGTTTGATCCCTGGCCTCGCTCAGTGGGTTAAGGATCCAGTGTGGCCATGAGCTATGGTATAGGTCGCAGACACTGCTCAGATCTGGCGTTGCTAAGGTGTAAGCCAGCAGCTGCAGCTGTGATTCGACTCCTAGCCTGGGAACTTATATATGCCATGGGTGCGGCCCTAAAAAAAATAAAAATAAAAACAGTAGTTCTTGTGCCAGATTAAACCTCTGCCCACTTAGATGTTACATTCTAGGGGGTCAACAGGTGGAAGATCATTTCAGACAGTGGTACGTGCTATGAAAAAATAAGGTAATAAAACAGAAGGGAATTGAGGAGAGGAGTCAGAGAAAGTCCTGTGAATAATGGCCAGAAAGATTCTGGTAGCCCTGCAAAGATAAGGGGAGAGCATTCTAAGCAGAGGAAACAACTGCAGAGGTCCTAAGACGGGCAGGCTTGCTGGGACCTGAGACAGCAGAATTCCACTGGCCGGAGCCTGCTGACCGGGGGCAGGCCGTGGTGGGTGAGGACTTGGATTGTGTGGCGACTTAGTTAAGCGGTGGGCGAGGAATGGCATGTAGCCTCATTACATGGGGAGCTGCTGGAGTGTTTCCACCAAGGGAGTAAAACGATATCATTGATGTCCTTCAAAGTGTCAATCTAGCTCTACTTGGGGAATGAGACTGTAGGGGCAAGAGTGGAAGCAGAAGGACCACATGGGTGGATGGGTTCAGCACATGTTATAGAGCTAGACCTCGATGAGAATCAGGAGGACTTCTGGGTCTGGGACCTTATGGGGGAGGGCCGGTGACGCTTATTAAGTAGGGGAGCAAAGCAAGGAGGGGGATCTCTGGTCCAGGGACAGTCAGGAACCCAGCACACAGGGTGCTAAAATGGTTTGCCCTCCCTGCCTCATTCCCATTGTAGCATTCCCAGACCCTTTACATCTTTTCTTATACAGACACTTAACCCTCCCTCAGTTGCCACTAAACTGTAGAACAAATGTAGATTAATGTCTAAAGGGCTGTGAGTTAGTAATACCAAGAAGTGACTGTGGTAGAAGCTATACTTCAACCAAATTGAGAAGTTTAAGAGAGTAAATTTAGATTTACTGCCTCATTTTCTTTGTTTCTTACACATCTTTTCAATTTGAGCAGCAGAACTTGAATCTAGCATTTTTGTCTTCAAGATTGAGGCTGTATGACTGGTTAGATATCTTGGATTAACTTGGTTATTTCACATTAGAACAGGTAGCCTGCATCTTTCGTGCAAAAAGAATCACCTAAGTACTCAGGTGAGAGCTGGGAGCATGCCTCCCAGCAGCATGCCTCTGACTTCCCTCTGTGTTCTCTGCTCAGATCCCAGCGGCTGCAGTTTGATGTCTCTTCCCCCAACGGCATCTTGCTCTTCAGAGAAACCAGCAAGATGATAACGATGTACGGTAAGTGCCCCGGAGGAGCAGACCCCAGGGAGTGAATTCCAGCTCAGGCGCCGCCCTGCAGGGTGGGTCTCAGGCCAGCCCCGCCAGGGTGCGCTGTGTTGCTCCTACGCTTCCGCGACAGCACCTGCGGTGGCCAAGAGTTAGGAGGGCTGAGTCGGTATGCGCACCGTCAGCTCCCTCATGTGCTTGAACTGGTGCGTATCACGTGTCTCCTCAGGCAATCGCATCCTGACACTAGGAGAGGTCCCGAAGGACCAGGTCTACGCACTGAAGCTCAAGGGCATCTCCATCTGCTTCTCCATGCTGAAGGCTGCTCTCAGTGGGAGTTACGTCAATTTTGGAGTCTTCCGTCTCTATGGCGACGACGCCCTGGACAATGCTCTACAGACCTTCATCAAGCTGCTTCTCTCTATCCCCCACAGCGACCTCCTGGTAAGCCTGATACTTCGCTGACAGGATCCAAGCCCCTCCTCATGTGTCATGTTTGGTCTGGTTTTCTTCCCTTTTTTTTTTCCTGAGACCATGAGTGACTGTTGAAGTAGAAGCCAGCTCCAGCTAGGTCTGCTGAAGGGAACTATTTGATTTAAGATCTGGCTGCACGCGTGCTGGGGTCCAGAGCGCCTAGGCTGACTGTCGCTGTCCTTCTCCCACAGGATTACCCCAAGCTCAGCCAGTCCTACTACTCACTACTGGAAGTCCTGACCCAGGACCACATGAACTTTATTGCAAGCCTGGAACCTCATGTCATCATGTACATCCTCTCTTCCATTTCCGAAGGACTCACTGCACTTGGTAAGCGCTGGGTTGGTTGGTTGGCTGGTTGTTTTTTACCGTTTAACTAGACAGAGAGGAGAGAATCTTGCCCCAGTATCCAGAAGGATTACTGCTTTGGGGAGCTGGCCCTAAACAGAGTATATAACGCCTTTCTCATCCAGCAAATACGTACTGATCCCCATCTAAGAACCAAGCACTGTGCCAGGCGGGAGCTTTGGAAACTAGGCTTTAGGAGCTTTTTATCTGGTGGAGGAAGCAGGGAGTAAACAGACAGCTGCCTGTTGACCACACTTACCTACTTACACATAGCAGTGGGGTGAGCACCCGGTGCTGTGGGAGAGCTAGGGAAGAATCCTTAACTTTTTGGGTTTGAGGAGCTGGGGTCCTGCAAGGCTGACCGAAAGGACTGGTGTCAAAGCGTAAAGCTAAAGGCTGAGCAGCGGGCGTTATCAGGTTAGTGGGGGAGGAAGCTTCCTAGTAGCAGGAACAGCCAGTACCAGCCCCTAGAGGCCAGCAGGAGCCAGGAAATCCGGATGGCTGGCACCTTGGTGCAGGCGGGGAGAGGAACCGAGTGAAGCTGGAGGGGGCATATCCCGAGATCACGAAGGCTGCCCCTCCGCCGGGTCAGGTGCCCGGAGTCTGTCCGTAGGGCACTTGAAGCCGCGGAGGGGTTTACACAGCCAGCTCTGTACGTTTTTCCATCCTACTCCTCCTGGGTCTAGTCAACCATCCTATTACCAAGCTGCCTTCCAGCAGTCTTGGTAGGTGTGTGTGTGTTCAGAGAATAAAATACATAGTTACTTTAGGCTGAGCAAATGCACAGAGAATGACTTTTGGATTGTTTACTGTGTGAGTCAACCACACCGTGTGCCACACTTTGATAAGCATTTACTTCCAGCAGCGTGCGGAGCCATATCTAGAACAGTCCAGCCAGGGTATCAGACCCTACTTTGGAAGGCTGTTTTATAGCTTCTTAAAAATAGAGAGAGGAAACTCAGAGTTCCTACTGTGGTGGGAACCGTGAGGTTGCAGGTTCGATCCCTGGCCTTGCTCAGTGGGTTAAGGATCCAGCATTGCCGTGAGCTGTGGTGTAGGCTGAAGATGCGGCTCGGATCCCACATTGCTATGGCTGTGGTATAGGCCAGCAGCTACAGCTTCCGTTAGCCCCCTAGCCTGGGGAACCTCTATATGCCACGGGTGTGGCCCTAGAATAGGAAAAAAAAAATATATAGAGAGAGGAAACTCAAGAGTTCCCACTGTGGCGGGAACCGTGGGGTTGCAGGTTCGATCGCTGGCCTTGCTCAGTGGGTTAAGGATCCAGCATTGCCATGAGCTGCGGTGTAGGCCAGCAGCTGTAGCTCCGATTCAGCCCCTAGCCTGGGAACCTCCATATGCCTCGGGTGCGGCCCTAAAAAGAAAAAAAAAAAGGAACCTCTGCTTAAATGGAAACGGCACAGTTTACTCTTGTGGGGATTCATCCCTTAGTCCCCTGGCCTGGCCTCACCCGGGCAGGTCTGTCTGCAGACCAGGTTGCAGCCTCCCCTTCGTAAAATGCGTGGAGTCTGCAGCTTCCTGCCACCCCCTGCCCCAGAGATGCCGTGGGTAAATAATACTCTAACAAACTGTAGATACTGATGGGCTTTGTGAAGCTGGGGTTAGTGACCCACGTAACAGATGTGAGTACAGGCTCATGTTTCAGACTTGGATTCTAGCTAGTAGCTCTTTCAGTTATTGGCTAGCAGTATGATCTGGAGGCAAGTCACCCACCTCTCCAGACCCAGGTTTTCTCATTTATAAAATGGAGTACCTACCTCCTGGAGTTCTCCAAAGAGTAGAGATAAGAACTTCTCTTAGGCACAACAATAGCACAGTATCTGGCAATGAAAGTACTTATTATATATGCTATAAGCTTTTCGTTATTTTTTATGAAGCAAAAGACATAAATCCACATCGTGCTGAGTTGGTAATTTCAGTATTATTCCTTTATCTCGGTAGCTTTTACACTCGCTTTCAAACTCAGAATTGGACCTTGGTGTATGGCGAGGGTGAGAGGTTAAAAGGCAGCATCCCAAACCACGGTCCTAGCTGACCTGGCCACAGTTCCCAGTTGGCCTGGGGACCTCTTTGGGATCTCAGCTACGCACAGCTGATACTTGCCCAAATCACCACGCGCAGCCGTCTTCCACCTCTGCCCCTTTCTTCCAGACACCATGGTATGCACGGGCTGCTGCTCCTGCCTGGACCACATCGTGACATACCTCTTCAAGCAGCTGTCACGTAGCACCAAGAAGAGGACGACGTCCCTGAACCAGGAGAGTGACCGCTTTCTGCACATCATGCAGCAGCATCCAGAGATGATCCAGCAGGTGAGGAGCGTGAGGGGCTCAGCGGCGAGAGGCAGTGTGGGGTGTCCCACAGGGGAAAAGCTCTGAGAGAGAGGGAGGGGAGGCCAGCCAGAGGAGGAGTCTGACTAACACCTCACCTGGTTAATGCTGCCAAGGTGAAGTTTAAGTCTTAAGTCGCAATGGATTTTGAGTTTGCTGAGTAATCGCTGGATATGGATATAGAAAATCTGAAAAAAAAAAAAGGTTCTGAGTTGTTCTCAGTGTCACACTAACCCCCATGCCTTGGGCCTGTCCTGTGAGCACTGTCCTCCTTCCATAACTGTGACTTTGCCCTTCCATTGCCATAAATGGAGCATGAGTTGGCAGTACCCGGCTGTCAAATGTATACTGCCACTTGCAAAACAGAAACAAGAATGCAGGACAAAAGGAGATAACTGACCACATGGAGATCAAATCATATGTTTGCCATTATTTTATTTGTATGCAACATCTTTTGAAAAATAAGATATGTAGCAATATACCGATAAAAATAGATGAGGAAAAGGGACCCATGGGATTATTTATTAGCTTTTTAGCCAACATTAGTTTAACCAATCTCATTTTGTCTTCAGAATAAGTAGTGGGGAGTTCCCGTCGTGACTCAGTGGTAACGAACCTGACTAGTATCCATGAGGATGCGGGCTCAACCCCTGGCCTCACTTAGTGGGTTAAGGATCCAGCATTGCCATGAGCTATGGTGTAGGTCGCAGATGTGGCTCGATCCCACGTTGCTGTGGCTGTGGTGTATGCTGGCAGCTACACCTCCGATTCAACCCCTAGCCTAGGAACCTCCATATGTCATGGGTGTGGCCCTAAAAAGACCAAAAGGAAAAAAAAAAAAAAGAAGTAGTAAACATCCCCAAAATGTTACAGAGCTCTTCTGAGAAAAGTTCCTGGGAGCTATATTGGGAACTGTAGTGCAAGGTGATTTTGCCTGTTAGAATCATTTACATGACCCATCCCATTCCCCACAGAAATCAGGATTAACTGGGAAGGTCCATTTTTAAATGAATTATCAAACCAATTTAAAGAGCAGGGAAGGAAATACCTTAGAAACAAAACTTACCTTATAATAGAAGATTAAAATGATGCTTCATGAAGTATTTCTCTGGTTTACCCTAGACAGAAAAGTCCTTCATCCTAACAAACTCCTATATTTGGAATCTGTAGTTCTACCTTGGGTAGCTACACACTAGGTCACTGCCTCTGATTCTCCATTTCCAGATGCTGTCAACGGTGCTGAACATCATCATCTTTGAAGACTGTAGGAACCAGTGGTCTATGTCCCGACCCCTGCTTGGCTTGATACTACTCAATGAAAAGGTAAGAGAGCCAGAGCTGGGGTAGGCACGCATCTGGCTGTCACTGTCCAGGGCACTGTGAGAAGCAGAAACACCCCTGGTTTTGGTGGCAAAAGAGGGGAAATGGCCCACTTTCTGAGCATGTCCTATTTTGCTTTGAACAACACATAATCCCTTAGTGGTTAGAAGTCAGCAGCCAGTAGTACAGACAGGACGTGAAGGATGAAGAAGTGTTATAAGAAGAGACTTATCTGGAGATCAGAGCACCTAAGACCTACGTTCTAGTTTCAGCTCTGCCATAAACAGACATACATAAGTCGAGAGATGGCACGTCCATTGTGGCTCAGCAGTAACAAACCCGACTAGCATCCATGAGGACGTGGGTTTGATCCCTGGCCTCGTTCGGTGGGTTAAGGATCCCAAGTTGCTATGAGCTGCAGTGTAGGTCACAGATGTGGCTCAGACCTGACGTTGCTGTGGCTGTAGCGTAGGCTGGCAACTGCAGCTTCATTTCAACCACTGGCCTGGGAACTTCCATGTGCTGTGGATGTGGCCCTAAAAAGACCAAAAAATAAATAATAAGTCTAGAGATTACTATAAAAGAAGAATCTGGATCATATGACCCTCACAGCATTTGCACACTTTAAAATCTTGATTTTTAAGTAAGATAAAGATATATTGTCCTACAGATGCTTGCTTAAACTTGAACATAAAAAAAAAAGTATCCGTTTCTTGGAGAACATCCTTCTATTTCTGCAGCTGGTGGAGAGCTAAGCAGCCTTCCCCCTCTTCTCTCCTGCAGTATTTTTCAGACCTAAGGAACAGTATCGTGAACAGCCAGCCACCAGAGAAGCAGCAAGCTATGCATCTGTGTTTCGAAAACCTGATGGAAGGCATTGAGCGAAATCTTCTAACGAAAAACAGGGACAGGTGAGTATAGAGGGCTCTGCCAAGAAATCCTAGGCAATTGTTATTTTTCAAATCATCGAAATGAGGGAGACTCCTTACAAGTCTTTTAGAGCCATCTAAAGCAGTACTGCCCAAGAGAATAGCAAGCCCTATCAGTAATTTTAAATTTTCTAGTTGCCACATCAAAAAGGGGTATTAAAAAAAAAGCATCCATTTAATATATTTTTAACCCATGTAGCCAAAATATTATCCTGTCAGTGGTAATCAGTATTTTTAAATGGAGAATTTTAACATTCTTTTTATTGTACTAAGTCTTCAAGATCCTGTGTATTTTACACTTAAATTTTCTTTAATTTAAAATAGAGCATTTAATTTAAAATTCGTTAAGGTGCAGTTGAACAGCTGGATTTTAAATGTCTTTTAATGAGATTCAGTACCTCAGTTACACTGGACACATTTCAAATGCTCAACAGTCACATGTGGCCAGTGGCTACCATACTGGACAGCATAGCTGTGCTGACATTCAGAAACAAGACAGCTTCATTCTCTTCCAGCCCTCACTTGGGAGAGGTACTTCCATCTCTGTCAGTGAGATTTCTTTGTGAGCCCAAGGTGATCCTCAGAGGCCCAGATTTGACAGATCTCAAGGTCTGCCCTGAAGATGTTAGGTAGAAGGGGGCCTAGAACTAGCCCAGCTGGCCCTTGAGGTCTTAAGACCGAGGTAAACTGATAGAACCCATCGGTTCATGCGTTCTTCTCTCGGTGGCCACTAGTCTGCTTGAACACTCTAGGCAGAAACCTCTCCCTTCCACCCCTCTCCCCCAACCTACATGCATCCTCTCTGTAGGTTCACCCAGAACCTGTCAGCATTCCGTCGAGAAGTCAACGATTCGATGAAGAATTCCACTTATGGCGTGAATAGCAATGATATGATGAGCTGACACCTCCTTGGACTCTACGTGTACAGAGCAGCGTCCCTTTGGTCTGGCCCAGAGGGGCAAACAATTACAAAGGAGAGGGCCTGGCTGATACTGGCCCCCTCCTCCAGGGGTGTGGGGAAAATGGCAAAGGTCACCTAGCTTCTTCCCCAGGGAATAGGGGTGTGAGTGCACTCACTGGGGGCAGGGCGCTGCTGGTTCCTGGGGGACTGGGTGGGAAGGGCGGTGGGAGGAGACAGAGACACACATGTGAGACTCCAGCCTCCTCCTCCTGGGGCCACCCAAGGGGAGAGAACCCCCAGTGTCCTGCCACAACCTGCCTTGTATAAACATGTACATTTTTTCATAACATTTTGAACAAGGTTTATATTGACTCAAGTTTAAAAACAAAGTGTGACTGAAAAATTTTTACAGAGTCTAGTGCACCAATGCTGATGTGAGGGGTTATGTATGCGAGTGAGGAAAAAAAACGTGTATTCTGGTGGCCTGAAGCTTTACTGGACGAGGATGTGTGAACGTGCAGAGATATATTTAGTGACACAGTGTAGAGAGGCAAAAAAAAAAAAAAAGTAAAAATTCCAAATGTATATTTTTTCTTATTGCCCTTTCCTTACCCCAAAGCTCTCACTTGCTGTTACTGTATTACCCTTGTTATTAGGAACTCTAAGCCATGCGGAGCACCACCCCTCCCCTCAACCAGAGATGCTGCCCTAGGTCCCCGGCCTCCCGCAGTGAAAGACAACTCCAGCTGAAAGTGTTTGGTGTTCTTAGCTTCATCCTCTTTCCCACTCTGCTTACCCTCATCCTCAGACAGATGCCTCTTGCTTTTAAAAGTCAGATGTGACCCTGTGATATAGGGTTCTTAGTCTCTGCAAAGGTGGAGACCAGAGAGAAGGAACTGAGCCAGTTGCTCTCCCGTTGAGCAATCTGGATGAGTCCACCAGAGGCCCAGTGGCGTGTGGCCAATAACTTTCAGTCTTCCCCAGCCCTCGAGGCAGTGTGTGTGGATGTGTGCGTGTGGATATTTATATATGTACCCTGCACTCGTGAATGTATGAACTGGAGGAAGTTACTACAGTGGAAGGGTTCTTAATAACAAGGTCTGCCTAGCATGAAGTATTTAACATTCTCCCACTCCTTTAAAAATATACATTTTTATAAAATGAAAACCATAATAAATGTTTTGAATATTAAAGAAAAAATTAACCTACAGAGGAAAATTAATGGAGAAAGCTATTTGCCGTGTACTTTTTCCACAATTGTTGCTGCTAGTTGTACGCATCTCTAGTTCAGCTCTTGCCCATGGGACACACTCATCAATTAGGTTTTATTTTTATTTCTCTCCTCTACCCCCAGAAACAAGCCTGTTTTTTTTTTTTTTTTCCTTCTCCTCTGGCGACTGTGTGGTGAATCCTTTCTTGCGTGATCAGGTTGCGGATAGACTTGTAAGGGTGTTTGCTGCATACAGTGTAAGCATTGTGACCGCCAATAAACTTCAATGGTTTCTACTGACCTGGTTTCAGCAATCAAGTCTAGTGTGTCTGCAGGGACGTGTCTCACTCTGAACACATGAAGATGTTTGAAACATGCATTCCTAAAACTCGGTGCGTGACAGGCACCCCTCAACCTTGTGACGTTAGCTTGTTGCTCACTGGACTCAGTCTGACTCAGTCCACGTCTTTTATATAGCTGTATATAGAAAAGATGCTGGGTCCACAGCTATAAATGTGAAGTCCCTCTACCTCTTTATGAGCTTCCAGGTAATAATGTGGTAAGCAGGAGAGAAGTAATAATTGCAGAAAGCCCAGTTAAGGTAATGTTCTGATGTCTGCTCCTCTAATGTGGACTGGGCTTCACTCACTAGCTCTTGATACGTTTAAAGATAAATGTTATCCCCTAAAACACTGCACAGACCTCGTGAGCCAGAATCACCAAGGGAAGAACACTGTAGTTAACAGAATAGTTCTCATCCCCACGCTGTGAAGCACCAAGGTGTTAAAGAACTTGGTAGCCAGGAACGTTGAGAAGTATTAAGGTACTACAATACCGACCTGTACCTTACTGTAGATTTATATTCAGTAATCCCAGGCTGTAGAGGGCCACTCTTGTCCACTAGATGTAGCTACTTTTTGTCTGTTATTTGGTCTCTGGTCCAAAGTTATTTCGAAGACACCCCCCCCCCCAAAAAAAGTGTATTCTAATAGCTAAAAGGCAAATAGAATTGATTCATCCTAGCCAAGTCTGTATCTAAGCCTAACAGAAATTGAACATGGCCAGGCTTCATTCATATGTACAAGGCTACAGTCACATGCTCCAGTGACCTGATTCTAATTCCGTAGTAAATAAGACAAAATGTAACTCACAGGGTACCTGAAAGAGAAACCCTCCCTACTCCCAACTATCCTGACTATAACTTGATCAGCAAAATCCCAAACCCCATCTTTCCTTCCACAGAACCAATTTCAAAGGCAAAAAACTTAGCAGAGATGCTGTCTCCTCAGCATGGCCCTAAGCACAGTCCAATCATGACACAGTTAAAATCTTGGCAAACATGTCAGACTTTTAAACAGTAAAGCTGTTTAAAGAAAGAACCTGAGGGGAGTTACCTTCGTGGCACAGTGGTTAATGAATCCAACTAGGAACCATGAGGTTGCAGGTTCGATCCCTGGCCTGTGGCGTAGGCTGGCAGCTGTGGCTCCGATTCGACCCCTAGCCTGGGGACCTCCATGTGCTACAGGTGCTGCCCTAAAAAGCAAAACTGAAAAAGGACTTGACACCCACAAAATAGCCTGTTTTTTTGTGATCAGGTATAAGCAGTTTCACGTGATTCAACCTAATCAATGTTTATCTTTAAACTTTGGTTCCTCAAGAAATCTCATGGAGGTTTTATCTAGTTGAAGCATTAATTTATTACTTTCTAGGCTATCCTGGGCATCAAGTCAGGCATCTTTGAATAGTGCTTCCTGACACTATACCTGGACATTAATAAAAAACCTGAAGTCTTTACTGCAGATTACTAAACTGTATTATGTATGTATGTATATATTTGTTTTGTTGGCTTTGTCAATAAATAGGGTTATCTATTCCCACTAAAGTATAAATCAGATAAAGGAAGAAGGCGTTTGGCTGAGGATCAGATTTTAGGTTTCTAGATTTTAAGAAGTAAGGGCTATCAGCCACATATCAATTTTCTAACGACAAGTGACAACCTACTAAGAAATAATAGTTTTATATTCTGCAAACATGAACTTATTAAAAACTTAATTGCTTCCTCCAAGTGGG
This sequence comes from Catagonus wagneri, assembly GCA_004024745.2. NCBI lineage: Eukaryota > Metazoa > Chordata > Mammalia > Artiodactyla > Tayassuidae > Catagonus > Catagonus wagneri. The sequence goes on along the minus strand of PVHT021183556.1, from coordinate 15,762,104 downwards.
AAAATGTTCTAATTGCATGTGAAGTTTCAACCAAGGGTGGAAACAGGCCACTTTTCAAAATATCCATGGTCACAGGGCAAGATGAATTGACTCTAGGGGGCCAAAACATCTCTCTATATCCTGTCTACCACTGGCCAACCCTCCCTCCACCCAAGATTTTCAGCTAGATCTACAAAGCAAAGATAATTACAAGGCACCTGCAAAAACCATAGCTCTGATAACAAGATCTGGGAAAATGTAAATGATTATAACTATTTGAAAGTCCTAGTTCTTTAAATATTTTAAAAGTAAACTTGAAAAGATTTTTTGTTTTTTGTCTTTTTAGGGCCACACCCTCGGCATATGGAGGTTCCCAGGCTAGGGGTCAAATAGAAGCTGTAGCCTACGCCACAGCCATAGCAGTACAGGATCTGAGCCGTCTGACCTACATCACGGCAATGCCGGATCCTTAACCCACTTGAGCAAGGCCAGGGATGCTAGTCAGGTTTGTTGACTGCTGAGCCACGACAGGAACTCCAAAAGGATAAGAATTTACTCATCAATAATGACTACAGCAACTAAAATTAGGAGCTAGATACTGTCTAAGACGATTCTTGCCTCTGGAGCTTGTCTCCTGAGTCTATTACATCTATCTTGGGTTTCTTAAATACTCTGGAATTCACTGGTCAGCAACTTGGGTGTATTTCAGAGTCAGTGAGTTTCTTTAAACAAATCTGCTGCCAGACAAAGGGACATCAGATGATCTGAATAGAGGATAAGGAGTTCCCTGGTAGCCCAGGAGATGGGTCTGACGTCGCTGCTGTGGTACGGGTTCAATCCCTGGCCTTAGAACATCTGCATGTCACAGGCACGGCAAAAAAAAAAAAAAAAAGGGAAAAAGGATGGAGGATAAAATCAAGCTTGGTTTTGGTTCTCAGGATCGCCTGACTGCTGTCTGTTCGTCAGCATCCACTATAAGCCATATACCTTTTTGAGAGTCAGCACCAGAAGGAAACTAAAAAGAGCAAAAAACATAATTTACAAGGCAAATTCACTGCCACTCTTCTGTGTAAAATCCCCCAACAGGACAAACTGACTTCAGAATAGTGTCGTGAACAATACTTATGCAAGTGCCATACACAGTTATATTTTACATTCTGCTTGATAACAATGAAGACAGACAACTTATAAAACGTAAGCAAAACAGCATCACCTAAATGGCCCAAGTATCCCATTATTGGGCCACAAAGAAATGAAAAATGACAAGTGGGGAATCTCCTAACCCCTGCTGTTGGATAACAAATTAAGCAAGTAGATGCATATCTGGATTCAAGATGTAGAGGACAAACTCAGGATAAGAACTGATGAAGTGGACAGTAAATTTGGCCTTATGTAAAGCTCAGAGGAGCCACTCTTCAGCATTTGATAGTAACAAAAGGGTGGACAAAGGTAAGATCAGTATCTTCGAAACCAAGACCCAAGCCATCCATCCTTAGCTCTTACAGACCGATGACACTGCACTGAAGGTAAAACATCCTCTCAAGGCTAAATCCGTTCAACTGGAAAACTAATTGAAATGAAACTACTTTTCAGTTAAAAGAATTTAACCGGCCATTACCATTTCTATTTATCTGGAAACCAGTTCCCCACCTTTTAACACCTTGGAATTCGGGACATGTGTTGCAAGGCAAACCAAGTCATAAACTACCAGCCAAGCTACAAACTGCAAGAGAACGCTTCCATTCAACCAGACTGTTGCCACTGCCATCTCTGCCTCCACACCCTACCTTGTGCCTTTTTCCAAGCTCTCTTTTCGGTCTAAATTTTATTGCGCTTTGCCCACCTTTTCAAACCGATAGAGGGTGTATTTCGGGATCGATGGGTCACTAAACAAATAAGCTCCTAGAAGGTGAGACACCAGATGATCAGGATGAATAGAGCCCCGCGTCCTCTCTGCAGTCTCCCACTCGTGTCCCTAGGGCGTACTCACCCGTTTATCTGAGGTATTATCTGAGGTATTCCTAACCCCATTAGCTTCCCGTCCCAGCAACCAAAACGTGCTCCTGACGAGCTAGGACCAACGAAAAAGATAAGGACTGTAAAAGATGCGTACATGGGACGTGGGAGAGGCTGCAGAAGATGGGAGGTGGAGAGTAGTCGGACCTCATTTGGGTGAAGGCCCTGCAGAAAGAGCCCTCGACCGCCTGCGTTGAGAGGGTTAAAACTCACATCGTCCCCCCTAGCCTCCCGACCCTGCGAAGGAAAATGGGCAAGAATTAACCCCTGACCCGACACGACTCTGCGCCCCGGAGAAGGTTCAGCGCTTTCCTACCGTCCCCGTCGCACCTGCGCACACAGCCCCACGTCGGAGGCGCATCCTCTCCGCGCCGCCGCTCGCCCCACCTCTGCCGCTCTGCGCAGGCGCAGTCATGACTCCTTCCTGCGTTACGCGGGCTGGGACGGCTGCTGGAAGTGGGGCTTGAGCGCTTTGTAGTTGCGAGAGCTTTCATTAGGCCGAAGGTCAGAGTTGGACTGCGTGCCCGGTGGAGGTATCCACGGTGGTAATCACAGAGGCTCTGTTCAAGGACATGGTCTGTGGCTGGGAAGAAGAGCAGCGGAGTGGGCAAAACAGACCGAAAAAGATGGCTCCTGGGCGATCTGTTCTGGGATACGAAGGAGGAGACTTGTACAGGAGCGCAAACTGAACTAACCCGGTTGGATGAAGGCGGTTGAACAACACTCCGCGCAGAAACACTGAGGCGGGAAACGTCTTGTATCTTTCCAGGAGCTGCAAATATAGCATGACCGAAGAGGGAGTGCAGTCCTCTATGTGTCTGGGTGGAGCACAAGAGGCTGGGATTTGATCCTAAAAGCCATTAAGTTTCGAGCTAGCCTAGTGACCAATCCTAATTATTTAACTTACCAACTAGTGAGTAATAAGGATTTGAATGAAAGCAAGGGCTGTGGGGAGAGAAGTGAGAAATACTGGGAATGAGGAGTGGAAACAACAGGACTTTGTAAGGGTAAAAGAGAAGTGGACTGTGGTACCATTCATGGGATCCAGAATAGAGCAGCAACTGAGTCAAGGTGGAGAAATCGCGGGGGAGGGGTCAGAGTGCTTGATGAGCCTGAATGGAACTCTGATCCAAGGCGACTTCCCTTCCGTGCTCTTGCAAGCAGAACCCTGGAATTGCACAAAACAAGCAGAAAATAGAAGAGGAGGGAACATGTCCCAATCATTTTATGAAACAAGCACTCCCTGATACCAAAACCAAAGACATTAAAGAAGAAAACAGAAGAAACCTTTGGACCTCACGAACATGAATGCAAAAATACTTAACAAAATATGAACAAATCAAATCCAGGAATATATAAAAAAGCATAAAACGTAATGACCAAATAGTACTGTTCATAGAAATGCAAGGTTGGTTTAAAACATTCAAAAAAAATCAGTGAATGCAATTCACCATGTAAAGAAAGGTGAAAAAGCTGGTCATCTCAATGGATAAAGAAAAAACATGTGACAATATAATTCAAAATATAATTCAAGATTAAAATTTCCAGCATGCCAGGATTAGAAAGAAATAGGCCTAGCCTGTTAAAGGACGTCTATGAAAACCCTATGACCAACAACATATTTAAAGTTGAAAGACTGAATGTTTCCACTAAGATGAAAAACGAGGAAAGGATGCCCACTCTTATCACTTCTGTTCAACATTGTACCTGAAGTCCTAACTAGAGAAATATACACACAATATAATATGGCACACAGGTTAAAAAGGAAAAATAAAACTGTCTTTATTCACAGATGTCATGATTTAGGATACAAAAAAACTAATGGAACTAATAAGTGAATTTTGCAAAATCAGAATACAAGGTCAATATTTGAAAACTATTTATATATACTGAAAGTATTAGGATATGAAATTTTGGAAGAGATACTATTTGCTATTGCATCTAAAAAAATGAAATACATAGGAACAAATTTAACAAGATATGTGCCAGATCTGAACACTAAAGTATATAAAACATCACTGAAGAAAATTAAAGAAGATTTAAATAAATGAAGAGAGTTAAAACATGTTCATGGATTGAAGGACTCATTTCGTGTGGCAATTCTCCCCAAACTAAGCTATGCATTTGACAAGATCCCAATAAAAATCCCAGAAACTGGGATTTTTTGGTAGAAACTGGCAAGCTGATTCTAAAATGTATATGAAAATGCAAAGAATCTGGAAGATCCAAAGCATTTTTTTAATTACTCAGTGAAATTTTATTGCATTTATGGTTGTACAACATTCATCACAAACCCTCAGTGCATCCCCCCACCCCCCACAAAGCAATTTTGAAATAGAAGAACAGAGTTGGAAGACTCAATTACTTGATTTCAAGATTTGCAATAATGCTACAGTAGTCAAGAGAGTGTGGTATTGATACTAGGGTAGACAGACCAATAGAACAGAATAAAATGCAGAAATAAACCAATATATATATGGTTAGCTGACTTTTGACAGAAATGCCAAGGTAATTCAGTAGAGAAAAAGAATAGCCTTTTCCAAAAATGCCGCTAGAGGAATTAGGTATCCACTTGAGGGCGGGGAGGATGAACCTCTCTCCTTACCTAACACCATGCACAAAATTTAAGTTCAAATGGCTCACAGATGTAAAATCTATACCACAAGAGTTCTAGAAGGAAACAGACATTTTTCACAAGCTTGGGTTAAACAAAGATTTCTTAAAATACCGAAAACATGATCCTTCATCAAATTTTTACATTTCTTCTCTTCAAAGGATACCATTTTTTAAAATGAAAAGACAAGTCATAGACAGGAGTGAAAAATCTTTGAAATACATACGCTTGACACAAATAAGAATAACCCCAAGTAACCCAGTTTTAAAATGAACAAAATATGTGAACAGGTATTTTGTAAAAGATACACGAATGACTAATAACTGAAAAATACTCAACATCATTTGTCATCCAGCTATTACAAAAAAAAAAAAAAAAAAAAAAGATGCCACTAGATACAGCCACTAGAATGACTGCAATTAAGAAGACTGACGATGGAGTTCCCGTCATGGCTCAGTGGTTAATGAATCCGACTAGGAACCATGAGGTTGTGGGTTTGATCTCTGGCATCACTCAGGTGGGTTAACAATCCGGCGTTGCTGTGACCTGCAGTGTAGTTTGCAGATGCGGCTCGGATCCCGCGTTGCTGTGGCTCTGGTGTAGGCTGGCAGCAAAAGCTCTGATTAGACCCCTAGCCTGGCAACCTCCACATGCCGCGGGTGTGGTCCTAAAGCGACAAAAGACAAAAATAAATAAATAAATAAATAAATAAATAAATAAATAAATAAATAAATACAGACAAGTTCACACATAATACTGAACATTATGTGTATGTGAAAAGTTTCTGGGATGCGAGTGATGGGTGAGAATGCAACGAGAGGGAGTTCCCTGGTGGTCTAGTGGTTAGGGTTCGGGGCTTTCACCACTGTGGCCCGGGTTCAACTCCAGGTCTGGGAGATAAGACCCCACACCACGCCACTGCGCCCCAGTTCTGGGGTGGAGGGGAGAATGCAATGAAAGAGATCCCTGGTTATGTCTGGCTCCCAAACAGAGGTGTCATTTGAGGGAGGACTAGGTGGGGATCATCAACTGAACACCCACCTCGGCTTCACCATCCCCACCCAAACATTTAAGTGTATCACTGTACCCTGCGAACTGCTGTTTGCTAAACGACTGGCCCTGGTGAAGGCATTCACTGCGTCCTAACCAGCTGGTGCAGCTGCCTCTCCAGTTCCCTTCCTCATCCCCACCCCTTCCCGGCCTTGGGAAAGTCATCCTTTTGGAAACAGGGCTCCTCCTTTCTGGGGACAACAGTCCTGGAGCTCGGGCTCTCCGGACCAGGGCAAAGGCCCACGATAACGCTGCTGCTTCCTACCGGGTGGGGCGGCGTGCCCACGCTGGGCGGGCTAACTGCCGCGGGCCTCCAGTCAACCCGCACGGGTCAGGGCCGCGGCTCTCCGGGCGGGCGTGGTCCTGGACCAGCAGCATCCCCTTCACCTGGGAACCTGTTAGAAATGCGAATTCTCTGGGGCTCACCGAGACCGCCTTTGAGGGAAACGGCGGAGGCGGGACTAGCACTTCGTGTTTAACAAGTTCTCCAGGTGTTTCTGGGGCGCAAAGAGGAGGAAAGTGGGGAAGAAAGGAATGGGGCTGATTAGACACCTCCCACTGCCCCTTCCCGGGCTTCATAAAGGTCCGCTGTGGGCGGCCGGCCCCCAGGTGAGGCCGGCGCGAACCTGGAGGGAGGGAGCCCGGGAGGGAAGCGATCCGAGGAGGAGCGGATGGCGTGACCGCGCCCGCCGGGTAGGGATGGTGAGGTGGGGAGGGGGTGCGAGAGGGCGGGCGCCCCGGGCCGCGTGAGCCTGGGACCGGGCCGCACCCGCCCTCACCCCCGCTGCCCGGCGCTGCGCCCCGGGGTGTTGGCCACCCCATCGGCCGGGCTGGTAACCCGCCCTTCCTCGCAGCTGCTCCGCCCCCGCCCTGCATCATGAATCGCAGCCGCACCAGCAGCACCTCGGAAAAGCCGACGGTAGCCTTGCTCTGGGGTGAGTGAGGGCCCCAGGCTGTTCTCAGAGCACCCGGGGTTGGGGGCTAGGGGACTGGGGTGCGTCACCCTGGGGCTTAGGGCTGGAGGGAGAGAGGGGGAGCGTTGACCTGGAGCCCCGCCCGCCCTCTGTCTCCCTTGCAGGCTGTGAGCTAAACCAGGAGAAGCCGACTTGCACCTTCAAACCCCAGAAGGAGGGGAAGCAGGACTGTAAGCTGTTACTTAGCACGGTGGGTGCCCCTCGCAGGAGGGGAGAAGGCTGGAGCTGGGAGGGACTGGGACGGCTCCGCGGGAGCAGGGGGTAGCCGCGGGAGTGGGGACGAGCCCTGCTTGTTGTCCACCCCTCTCAGATTTGCCTGGGGGAGAAAGCCAAAGAGGAGATGAACCTCGTGGAGATCCTGCCCGCTGCAAGCCAGGACGACAGGAAGAGGAAGGCCGTCACGCTGGCCTCGCTTCGGGCCTCCGTCCTCCCCATGGTGAGCTTTTCCCGGCAGGCAGAGGAAACCCCGACTCCCGCCTTCGGAGGCCCTACTCAGGCCTCGCTCCCTGCGTGGGGAAGGACGCCAGGATGGGGTAGAGGCGTCCTGCAGAAGGACAGCCGAGCTATGGGGTTCCCGTTGTGGCGCAGCAGAAACAAATCCACCTAGTATCCATGAGGTTGCGGGTTCCATCCCCAGCCTCACTTAGTGGGCCTGGGGTCCGGCATTGCTGTGAGCTGTGGTGTAGATAGCAGACCAGGGCTTGGATCCCACATTGCTGTGGCTGTGGTGTAGGCGGCAGCTCTAATTCTGATTTGACCGGAGCCTGGGAACGTCTATATGCTCCTGGGTGCCGCCATAAAAAGCCAAAAAAAAAAGAAAAGAAAAGAAAAGAAAGGACAGCGGAGTTAGAGAGGCATTCTAGTCCACGACTAAAAGGCATTCTAGCCCACAGCAGACAGGGAGACCCCCTTCCATCCTAGTCCACTCTTTAGAGGCCTGTGACTTTGGGCAAGCTCAGTAACTTCTCTACCAATCACATTTTTCAACTACGTATTGCACGTATTGCACGGGGCAGTGGCAGTGGTGATAATTAACATACTCCTTGTGTATTCAAAAACTCTCACTTCTAATAATTTATTTTGAGTTTTAATGCAAAACTCATTCTTTTTCTGAGTTTTCTAGGGCAATTTTTGTCTTGCATGTTTTTTGTTTTTTTTCTCTTTTAAATCCTAGTACACTGGCTAGGACCTCTAGTATAATACCGAATAAAATGGTAATGGTGGGTGTCCCTGTTTCAGTCCCGATTTTTTTCTTTTTTAAGAAGAAATGCTTCTAATGTTTCTCCTTTAAGTATGAAGTGTTTCATCAGGTGAAGGAAGTCCCTGTAGAATCCTACTCTTCGAAAAACTGAATTTTCTTCTTTTTCATCACAGTTGGTTATCAAATGTGTTTCTGTTTGTGTGATCATGGGCTCTCCTTTAATCTGTTCATGTCCTATATGATAATAATAGAATAATAACCAAGTTTTCCCTTTTTTTTGTCTTTTTTTATCTAGAGCCGCACCCGCAGCATATGGAGATTCCCAGGCTAGGGGTCTAACAGGAGCTGTAGCCACCGGCCTTCGCCACAGCCACAGCCACACGGGATCCGAGCCGCGTCTGCAACCTACACCACAGCTCACAGCAACGCCGGATCCTTAACCCACTGAACAAGACCAGGGATCGAACCTGCAACCTCATGGTTCTGAGTCGGATTTGTTACCCACTGAGCCACGACGGGAACTCCAAGTTTTCATTCCTGAGATAGTTGTTAGGCTGGTGGCTACAGCTCCAATTGGACCCCTAGCTTGGGAACCTCCATATGCCACAGGTATGGCCCTAAAAAGACAAAGCAGAGTTCCCTTCATGTCTCAGTGGTTAACGAATCCGACTAAGAACGATGAGGTTGCGGGTTCGATTCCCTGGCCTCACTCAGTGGGTTAGGGATCCCGCGTTGCTGTGGCTGTGGCGTAGGCCGGAGGCTACAACTCTGATTAGACCCCTAGCCTGGGAACCTCTATATGCCATGAGTACGGGCTTAGAAAAAGGCAAAAAGACAAAAAAAATTCTTGTTCTTAGGCTCCCGATTCCTGTTTCATAGTTCCTAGGTTTTCATCGATCTTATTGCATGCTGTTTAGGTTGTCATTCTCGTGTCTCGGGTTCTTGGCCATGCTAGGCCGCATCACTTTGTTTCCTTCTGCGGCCTCTAGTAGGGCTGTTTCTTGTGTTTTGTGATTTTCGATGGTGAGCTCTGCTTCCGGTTCGGTTTGGTTCTGTTGTCTGAAAGAATTCGCGTGAGAATTCAGAGTGTCCCTAGACACCGCTTTTGTCCCTGGCTGCCATTTGCCCAGGAATGTCACAAGCCTGGGGTTTTACACAGCTCTCTTGGCTTGGCTGCCCCACTGAGTAAATTTGGACTTGGTGTAAGTGAGAGGTAGGACCACGGCTCTTAGCTTCTCATAGGAGACTGTTATTTCACCCGTATGTCCTTGTTTCCTTCCTTTGCTGGTGGGTTGCTGGATGGGTTGGGATCCTTCAGTCCCCGCTTCTCAGCCCTCACCCTGGGGCTTGTTACTGAGAGGCAGCCCTTTGAGGTCCCAACCGTCACAAGGTGGGCTCTGTTATGGCTCCCCTTTTGAGCCCCAGGCCTTGTCTCCTGTCCATATGAGTGTTACAACCTAAGGGCATTTTCAAGGACGTCCTCCCTTCAGCTGCTGCAACATCAGCCCCCATACAGGCTGCTTTTCTTTCTGATGCACGAGGAGTCCCCTTTCTTACTCTCGAGCCATGCGGTAAAAATGCTGGATTACATGTTATCCAGCATTTCTTAGTGTTTGTGGCTGCAGAGTTGCTATTGGCTATTGTCTGAACCAGAAGCTCTAAATTAATCTCTCTAAGCCTCGGTTTCCTCCTCTGTAAAATAACCGCCTCCCCATGTAAGCTTCTTAAGATTTAAATGCGATAAAGCAGGTAAGATGTTTAGCATGGGGCCTGGCACATGGTAGGAACTCAAGAAGCATGAGTATCACCACTGCTACTCTAGAAACATTTGCAAAGTTTGGAAAAGTAGAAAGAAAATAAATGCTCTTTTATCCTCTGAAAATTATGGTCAGCACTGCTTCTAACCTTGATTCCTGTGAATGGTCACACATTACTTATGTCAATAGTAAGGCTGTGGGAGTTCCGTTGTGGCTCAGCAGAAGCAAACCTGGCTAGTATAGTATCCGTGAGGACACGGGTTTGATCCCTGGCCCTGCTCAGTGTGTTAAAGGATCTGACACTGCCATGAGCTGTGGTTCATCTCTCTCTGTGCAGCTTGGATCTGGCATGGCTGTGGCTGTGGCGTAGGCCGGCAGCTGCAGCTCACACTCGACCCCTAGCCTGGGAACCTCCATATGCCAAGGGTTCAGCCCTAAAAATAAAAAAAAGGTAAGACCGTAATGCAACTTTGTACCTGCTTTTCTCATCTGATTGGTGCCTTAGTGGGCTCAGGCTGCCGTAACAAAATACCACGGAGTGATTGTTCTCAACAAACATTTCTTTCTCACAGTTCTAGAGGCTAGAAGTCTGAGATTAGGGTGCCCAGCGCAGTCGGGGTTGGCTAAGGAGCATCCTCGCGGTTTGCAGACAGCTGCCTTCTTTTCATGGCCTCACGCGGTCTGGAGAGAGCAGGCTCTCGGGCTGGTCTTCTGAGGGCCCTCATCCCATCACGGGGCCCCACTCTCATGACCTCATCCATCTAACTGCCCCCCAGAGGCCCCTCCCCAGATGCCATCACACTGGGGGCCAGGGCTTCCACGTGGGCCTCTGGGGGACAGAGCTCCGCCCGTGGCCGTCAGACAGCTCTTTAACATCTGCCCCCTCCGCTGGGAAGCCCATCTGTGACCTGGGCAGAGGATCAGATCCACGTCCTGCCCTGACACAGGCCCCCATGGCAGGAAGGTGCAGGGGGCTGAGAGCGCAGACGGGTCCAGGGACCCCGACGGCAACGGGTGGCTGAGAGGAGGAAGTGAACGGAGTACTTCTGCCCGAGGCCAGCCGCCCACGGAGTGCCAGGCCCGAGCGGCTGGTCCTCACTGCTCCCAACTCGCCTCCCCCTGCAGGTCGTCCTGACGGGACTGGAGCTTTCTCCTCCCGTCACGTTCCATCTCCGGGCTGGCTCTGGACCCATGTTCCTCAGCGGCCAGGAATGTTATGGTAAGTCTGAGTTCGGACCCAAGAAAGGTCTGAGGGTACAGTGCCAGCTCAAGGTACGGTGCCAGGATGTAGCAGGTACTCAAACACCTGAGGGAGTCTAGAATTATTTTAGAAGATTCCCAAAGGCAACAGAATCGCCAGCAGCTCGGACCAGAAGGCCATAGGCGGGGGGTCCTAACCCCAGTTCTTCTCTATGTGCCCCCCATCCTCTATGGGCCGCAGCCCCCTCAGCTGTAAGTAAGTAACCTAAGGGTGGATCTGTACCTGGTTTCATCTTAAGAGACTAGTTATGGGAGTTCTCACTGTGGTGCAGTGGAAACAAATCCAACCAGCATCCATGAGGATGTAGGTTCGATCTCTGGCCTTGTTTAGTGCGCCAGGCATCTGGCGTTGTCTCGAGCTGGGGTGAGGGTCGCAGATGCGGCTCAGGGCCCTGCCCGCCCCATGCCATCGCAGAGCCTTCTGACCTCTCCTGGGAGGAGGACGAAGAGGAGGAGGAAGGCCTGGAGGAAGAGGAGGAGGAGGAGGAGGAAGATGACGACGACGACGACGACGATATAGACGTGTCCCTGGAGAAGGAGACCCCTGTCAAACAGGTCAAGAGGCTGGCCCCCCAGAAGCAGACAAGTGCGGCTAAGGTGAGGGAGGAGCCCCCCCAACCCAGGCTCCTCAGAAACCTGGGTGAGGCCTCCCGAGTTGAGGGCCGTGAGACCCGAGCCAGGTGCCCAGCAGAGTCCGCTCTGGCCCCGGCCCTCGCCCAGACTCCCCATCATGTTTGTGTTTGGTTTCTAGAAAAAAAAGGTGGAAAAAGAAGAGGAAGTGAGGTAATTCTTTCCATCTATTAACTTAGCCAAAACCTTTAAGCCGGTGGAGGTCCTTAGTGCTTGAAAGAGAGTGATGCACTGGCGCGCGTGCAGGGGTGTGGTGCCCGGGGCACAGGTACGCTGCCGCTGTCGGTTGGCACGGCCTTTTTGAAACTTTTTTTCTTTTGGCCGCTGCATGCAGCAGCTTAATGTGGGATCTCCATTCCCAGACCAGGGATTGAATCCGGGCCACAGCGGTGAAAGCACTGAGTCCTAACCACTAGCCCACCAGGGAACTCCCCTGGCACAGCCGTTTTCAAAGGCGTTTAACAGTTCTTATCTTCTGACTTCATTCCGCTTATGGTAGTTCCTCCCAAGGAATCCCATCCAAAATATGGGGGAACTTAATATGCGCTAAGCAATGTATCACTGCGTTATTCAAGTAATAGTATAAAATGGAAGCATTAATGTCCATTGATATAATAGTTCCTAAAACACGTCACTTCTTCTCAGTGCAATGTGACATAATGTCCACGAAGTATTATGCAACTACCTGGGAAGTGTTTCTAGAATTTGAAAAGCGGGATATTAATTTTTCTTTTCAATTTATTTCCCGTATTTTTAGAACAAAGAACTCCTGAAAGGAAACAAATAATGCTGATATTGGTAGGAGGTTAAGGAAACTAGAGGCAGTTTATTCCCTGTTTGCTGTATTTTGTGCAATGTGGTTAACATTACTTTTATAATGAGAAAGAGGCTTTTGTGGCTTATACACAAATAAAGGAAAGCAGATGGAAGCTTAAGAAGGAAAAAAGTTTTGTTTGAAAAGAGAGGGAGGGTGGTCCCTGGCAGGTGACAGGTGGAGAGGTGACACGCTCCAGGTCACAGCCCCCTGCTTCCTGGAACCTGGAAGGGGGGTGGTGATAGGAGGGCCCGGGGCCCTGGCCTCAGGCTAAGTGCGCTCTCTCCCACCCACACCCCCACTGCCTGCCAACCCCACCCCATTCCAGACACAGTCTTAAAGACAGGAGCCCCGTGGAAAAGGTGAGTACTGACCGAAGGGGCTGGTTCCTCCTGGGGACGGACGGGGGTGGGCCCTGGGAAGGTGCTGGGACAGGGAGGGCGTGGGACCCTGGAGCCCTCCCTGCTTCTCTCATAGGCCAGAACCACACTCAAACCGAAAAAGCTGGGATCCAAAAAATGAGGAGCCAAGAGTGGCCTGGCCACCGTGACTGAGGGAGGGCCCGGGAGACCGGTGTGCTGAGTCCAAATGTGATGGACGTGTTGGGGGGCAACACAAAAGCCCCCGCACCCCAGCTTCGCAGTTTCATCAGGACCTGGAGGGAAGAGCCCCGACCTCAGGGCCACAATAAAGTTTGCTTTGCTAGGACCTTGTTTCATCGGCCTGTCTCTCCCCAGCTGTCCTGGCCGGCTGCAGTGAGCCCGTGCGCCCGGCAGAGGGCGGCCGTGTGCCAGCCTCCCAGCTGTCTTCTGCCCTTATTTCGCTCTCTTCCCCGGCACCCCCTCCCCACAACCTCCCCCTGCCCCAGTGACCAACTTTAGGGGAAAAACCAAGTTTCTCAGACCCTTTTCCAGCTTCAGCCTTTTCCCTCGGGGCGGAGGGAGCGTGCTAGAGCTGCTGTGGGTCCTCCTGCATCCACACTCCCTTCTCGCAGGGCCTGGGTTTCCAGGTACAGACCTGAAGGGTGACAGCTGCCCATAGCCCCTACCAGGAAGGGACCAGCCTGCAGGTCTGCCTCCCAAGAGCCCGGCCTAGTCCTGCTCTCCTAGGCTTGCATATCCTGTTTGGGCTGAGCTCTTGCTCACAGGGGCCTCAATAGTGTGAAGATCTCTGTCGGGCAGGAGCACGGAGGCCTGAACCTTCAAAGAAATCTCCCAAGAGTAGAGACAAGCAGGCTTCATGGAGGCTATAAAGAGCCCTCTCGGGGGAGTTCCCGTCGTGGCTCAGTGGAAACGAATCTGACTGGTATCCATGAGGATGCAGGTTCAAACCCTGCCTCGTTCAGTGGGTTGAGGATCTGGTGTTGCTGTGGCTGTGGTGCAGGCCGGCAGCTGTAGCTCCGATTCGACCCCTAGTCTGGGAACCTCCACATGCCTCAGGTGCGGCCCTAAGTAGAAAAAAAAAAAAGTCTCTTCCGGGAGCTGGGTGGGTGAACACTTTCAGCCCCTGGGCTAGCATTCCCGAGGGCAGTAGTCAGAGCCACAGGAACAGGGTTCCTGGACCAGCGCTCTGTAAGTTGTTGGGGGGAGGTCAACAGAGGATCGGAAGATGGGGGTGAGCAGCCCATGACAGGGCTCTGGGCTTCTGCCCCCTCCCAGCCTGTAGGCTAGCTCCAAAGCTGGATTCACCCACACTAACACAGATGGCCACACCCTCGGGGTTTGCTTGCAAGGCTGTGTCAGAAATGGGCCAGTGGGAAACTGGTCCTGCCCCCAGGACCCCCAGATATGGATCCCAGAGGTTGGAGGTCTCTGAGCACCTGCGTGGAAAAGTCAGCAAGCAGGCTTGAGTCTCCCTGTTCAGCTTCTCAATAGCAGAAGAGGCAAAGGAGGACAGAGCTGGCATTATTATTATTATTATTATTATTATTATTATTATTATTATTTTGGCTGTGCCCATGGCGTCCTGGGCCAGGAATCAAAACTGAACAACAGTAATAACAACTCTGGATCCTTAACCCACTGTGCCACCAGGGAACTTCAGAGGTAGCCTCCCCCCCGCGTTTTTTTTGGTCTTTTTGTCTTTTTAGGGCCGCACCTGCGGCATATGGAGGTTCCCAGGCTAGGGGCCTAATCAGAGCTACAGCTGCCGCCCTTCGCCACAGCCACAGCAACGCGGGATCCGAGCCGCGTCTGCGACCTACACCACAGCTCACGGCAACGCCGGATCCTTAACCCACTGAGCAAGGCCAGGGAATTGAACCCGCAACCTCATGGTTCCTAGTCGGATTCGTTTCTGCTGCGCCACGACGGGAACTCCCAGACCTAGCCTTGTTGCTGCTGCTTTCTACACCCCATGAGACAGATGTGGGTTTTGTCCCACCCTCTAACAAATGAGAACTACTGACTTCAGTCACCCAGAGTGACAAGGGACGTCAGTTCAGGTCTGGCTCCAGGTAGGCAGCTGGCACTTACCATGACTTCATGCCACTGCGGGACAGGACGAGCAAGACAAATTCTTCCCTGCAAGTCACCTGCAGACTAGTAAAAACACAAGAGCCAACGACATAATTTCAATTACTGTCAAGTGCTTTGGAGGAAGTAAAACAGGCTAATTTCCACAGTGGGGAAGTGCTGTTTAGCTCGATGTGAGAAGGTCCCCTAGAGGAGACAGGGCGTGCAGCTGGCAGAAGGGCATTCCTAGGCGCGGGAACAGAGAGTGCGGAGGGGCTGAGGCAGACGGAGCGTGGCGGTTTGCACGGAAAGAGGGCTGACAGGACTGCGGTGATAACGGGGGCTGGGCACTGTTCCAGGCCTTTGTGGCCTCACCCCTTTAACCCTCACAGCCATGCCTTGGGGGGGGGTTATTAGCCCCATTTCTCAGATGGGGAAAGTGAGGCACAAAGAAGTTAAACAGTTTGCCCCCAAGGTCACCCAGCCAGGTTTTGTGCTCAGAGAGCCTGGCCTCCGGGCCCTCGTTTTTAACCATTCTGTGAATGAGAGGGAGAGACCACAGCCAGAGTGCAAGGAAGCCTCAGAAACTGAGAGCCGGAGTTAGAACTGAGCCCATCCTGTAAGGAGGCAGGAGAGGCGGCTCCAGAGGCCGGTTATCGCAAAGCCCCCAGCTGCTTCCATCCTCACCAGCCCCAGGCGAGCGCCCCAGTTCTCTGGCTCAGCGCGAGTCTGCGCAGAAGGGAATCCGGTACCTAGACTGCTGACAATTTGATTTCCACGTGCTGGCAGGCGGTGGGGATCAAAGGGCCCAGCCGGGGTGGCGGGGGTGTGGTGTGTCCGCCTGCGCTGCTCCACTACCCTTTGCCCTTCACCCTTCCCCAGCCCTTCTGTTTGTCAACAGGAAAAGGGTGTGCTTGGGTCAAGGCAGGTGGTGACAAGTGGCAGGGCTGCAGGTGGGCTCTGTGTCTGCACAAGCTGGGTTGCTAGGAAGAGGCGCGAGACACCGCAGTTGGGGGGTGTTGAACTTGGCACTAGGGGGTGGGATTAA
Source organism: Catagonus wagneri (assembly GCA_004024745.2). Taxonomy (NCBI): domain Eukaryota; kingdom Metazoa; phylum Chordata; class Mammalia; order Artiodactyla; family Tayassuidae; genus Catagonus; species Catagonus wagneri. Next base: position 15,746,308 of record PVHT021183556.1, on the reverse strand, counting down.
CCACCAGGGCCTGGGCTACTTCTCACTTCCATTATCACCTCCTGTCACCCCCCATAAATGTTAATGAAAACCTACCCTGCTCCCCGCTGCTCCCTCTAGTTCAGGGAGAAAGTCAGTGTCTAGATAAACTGAGGCTGGGCTGTCTAAGACGGTCTCTGCCCCTCTCCCTCATTCTTAGGGCACTTGACACTTTTCAGAAAGGGTCCTTCCTCTTGGTCGACATGATGGCAGTTTTGACAGCATTCAGTAGTGGCCATTTCCTTTTTCTAAATTAGAAAGCCAAGACCAGAGAGGGGAAGGGACTTGCCACAGGTCACACAGCCTGTAAGGGCCTGGACCAAGGAACGGGGACAAAATTCCCAGGCTTGGAACACTGTCCACATGGGGCCTGTCACCAGCCTTCCACGGGGGTAAGGGAGCAAACAGAGTCAGAAAGCCAGGCCCGCAGGTCCGGAATGGGAGGTGATGAGTGGAAGATGTGGCACCGTGCATCCGGGTATCCAGCCGTGCCCCAGAGCCCCCTGGCACCAGCCCTCTGGCTGAGCCCCAAGGCCGAGCTTGACTGCAGGCATCTGTTACCATGGAGACCCAGGCTGGGCTGGGGGCTGGCCACCAAGAGCGAGCGGGCCCTTCCCCCACTGATAGGGGCCAGGCCCTTGGGCTCAGAGACCTCGGGGCCCAGATGGCACTAGGTGGAACTCCCCACGCCTGCCTCTCCTCACTGCCTTTTGTCCCTCAGCTGAGCCCACCAGCCCAGAACCCCGAGTCTGAGCTGTCTCCTCCATGCCTCTCTGCTCATACCTGCCTCTCTTTGATTGAGGTCGGGAGGAGATAGCCTTTAATCCCTGCCAGGGGAGCTGGTGGGGATGCAGGCTTTTTTTTTTTTTTTTTTTTTTGTCTTTTTGCCTTTTTCTAAGCCCGCACTCGCGGCATATGGAGGTTCCCAGGCTAGGGGTCTAATCGGAGCTGTAGCTGCTGGCCTTCGCCACAGACACAGCAACGCGGGATCCAAGCCACATCTGAAAACTACACCACAGCTCATGGCAACGCTGGATCCTTAACCCACCGAGCAAGGCCAGGGATCGAACCCACAACCTCATGGTTCCTAGTCGGATTCATTAACCACTGAGCCGTGACGGGAACTCCGATGAAGGCTTGAAGGCAAAGCTTCCCAGAAAATAGAGATGGGCCAGCACCAGTCACAGTGGAGAGATAAATTCGAGGAGATTTAAATTGGGCCCCAGTATTTCCCATTGTTACAAACCTGACTAGTATCCATGAGGACGCGGGTTCGATCCCTGGTCTTGCTCAGTGGGTTAAGGACTCGGCGTTGCCTTCAGCTGTGGTGTGGGTCGCAGACTCGGCTCTGATCCCGCATTGCCATGACCATGGTGTAGGCCGGCACCTGCAGCTCCAATTCAGCCCCTAGCCTGGGAACTTCCATATGCCGCAGGTGCAGCCCTAAAAAGCAAAAATAATAATAATAATAATAATAATAACAAATTAATTAATAAATACACTGGGCCCCAAATATGGGCACGAATGTGGAAAATGGAAATGATCAGGAGGATCAGCCTGGGTCAAAGCAGAGGAGGGACGGCTGGCGGGGGCGGGTTGGAGAATAGTGAGCACTGAACTCGGGTACCTGGCACCTTGTCCCTGCTGTGCCGCCAACTAGCTGTGAGACCCTCTCTGGACCAGAATGAAGAAATTCTTAAGTTCCCTCCAGTTTTGATATTTTTTCCCATTGAGTCCAACCCCGGACACCCCTAATTATGAAGACCCTGAAGGTCAGGGCCAGGGCCAACAGTGAACTTGCCAGGCCATCTCAGGCCCAGCTCACCCTTGAGCCCCTAGCAGGACGCCTGCCTGGGTGGAGCTGGGAGCCCAGGGCTGAGCTGGACAGGGTGGGAGGTGTCTGTGCTCCCCTGTGTGTGGGCAGGGGTGGCAGACAACTTTGTGGATTGATCCAGCTCAGGAAGGTGAGAAGCAGGTCTGGAGGTGAGAGTTTCACCCTCCCACTCATCTCTTTAGGTAAATAAATCCACATCCAGCATTTCCCCTTCTCTTCCCATGAGGGGGTGGCGGGGGCACTGAGACTGCCAGGGAGGCAGAGCTGAGGTGTGAGCTTCCTTCAGAGACCGCTCCCCCCAAAAACACTAGCCCCCTTCTTCAGGGCAGGAACCATGCAGAGGCCCTGGTCATCAGCCTCCGGGACCTGGGAGAGTGGGATATCGCAGGTGGGGCCTGGAGGGAGTGGCAAGAAAGAGCATGGACTTTGGAAAGCTGGTTACTACGCCATTCACTAGCTGGGTGATCCTGAGCAAATGACCTAACCAGTGGGCCTCAGTTTTCCTGTCTGCAAAATGGGGTGCTACCTGGCACGGTACAGAGAAAGCGCAGGGCCAGAGATCAGACGAAGAGGCTACTGGGCACTTGATCCCAGACAGCTGCTGGGGGACTCCGGGGGACCTGGGGAAGAGACGCTGATCTCCTCCCAGCTCTGAGCATGGCTGCCGCCCGGCGGGGGTGACGAGTGCAGCCCAGGACCCAGACCTCTGACTTCTGCTTAAGTGCCCCTATCCCATCCGGTCGCCCAGCATCCCAAGGCGGTCCTGTGCCCATCTCTCAGAGCAGACCGGCGAGGCCCAGACAAAAGTGGCTTGTGCCGGCGCCCTGGCTCTCCTCGACCCCGCCTCCGGCCAGTTGTCAAAACTCCTTGGGGTCCTTCACAAGCGAGCTGCACCTCCCTTCCCCCTCCCAGCCCCCAAGCTGCGGCACCCACCGCTGGCTGCCGGTTGGGACAGCCTTAACCCCTCCTTCCTGGTGGCCAGACAGCAGACTGGGGGAGGAAGGGGTGACAGAGGCAGTGGAAGCGACCACTCCCAGCCAAGCCCACCTCCTGCCCCCTGGGGGGGCTCCTCCTTTAAAGGCGGCTCCAGGGAACTTCCCCCCCCCGCCCCGGAAGCCAGACCCAGTGACCCCAGGCCAGGTTCGATCGATACCTGCGGCTCACCCTCAGGGAGGTGGGACAGGAGAAGCTGGCCCTGGGACCGCAGCGGGGGCCCTGCTGTCGGGGGCGGCGGGGTCCCCGGGGATCTGGAATAAAGCAGGAGCCAGCCTCCCGGTGCAGAAGGCTCCAGCAACTCCATCCTCTGCGCTTGGGTAGCCCTGCCAGAGGCTGGCAGCCCTGCCATCGGCTGCTTTGCAGTCTCACTGGCCAGGAAGGTGGACTTTTCACACCTCAGTCTCCCAATTACGCCCTCCTCCCCCCTTCCTCCTCCCCTCCCCTCTCTCTCCTCCTCCTCCCCTCTCTCTCCTCTCCCCACTGAAAACCTGTGGCTTGAAGAGACCTTGATTCTCTGCCCCCGGGGACTTGCCCACATCTGCTCCTGACTCTGGGGGCAGGAGGGCAACGGCCCCAAGAAATCTCTCCGGCGATGGGAGCCGCCCGTCTGTCCACCCTCGCTCTGTAAGTGCCCTGCCTCCGACCGCCTGCTGTCTCCTTGCCATTTCCAGCCTCAGGGGTGCAGATCTAATCTTCCCGGGGCTCCCACACGGCCCGGCAGGGTGGGCCGGAGCTGGGAGGGGGTGGGGGTGGGGCAGGGCTGGCCGCCTGGTGTGGCCCCTGGGCTGGCTGCTGGCACCCACACCCGGGTCCGCCTTGTCTCCCACACAGGTGTCTGCAGCTGCTGATTCTCTGCTGTCAAACTCAGGTAGGCAGGCGCCCCCCGTTACCTTGTCCCCACCTCTCCCACCTGACCAGTGCAGGGGGGCAGTCTCCTTTTGGGGTACAGAGGCAGATGCCCACCTCTCCCTGAGTCCAGAAGACTGAGGTTTGGAGCCGGTGGGATGGGGTGGGAGAAGGGGACGTGGCAGATTTGGGGGTCGGGGGGTTTTCATTTCAGCCCTCCCTCTGAGGCCCCTCCCAAGTTCCCCTGGGGCCTCAGACCGTCCCTCCACCCCTGCACTGGGTCCCCCCCAGGGCCGAGCACACTCCATCCCCGAGGGACACGGAGCCAGGAGTGGTCGGAAGAGGGCGGAGGTGACGGGCTCAGGTGAGGCTTGTACTTGCAAGCCCCTGAAAGGACAGGTTTCCATGCAAAACCACCTGTGTGTTCCACGCACACCCCCACTCCCACCAACACGGACGTCCTGCGGGCCACTGCCCCTGGGGGGTCGCGTGGGCAGTCGCAAGGCCCAGCCAGGGCGGCCGACTCCTTACCTACGGGGCAGGGAGGTCAAGCCCAAAGAGGTTTGTATGGGACAAGATTCAGGATTGGCTTCTCTACACCCCCCCACCCCAAGGCAGCCCCCCACCCCCACCCCAGCCTCAGCCCCCTGGCGGGGCTTGGTCCCTTTTTGTGATCCTCCATAAAAGTGCAGCTATTAAAATGCACTGGTCCAGAACCGCTCTGGGGAGAGACCGCCTGGCTTTCCCAGGCCAGAGGCCCGCTCCTCTTCATATCCAGTGGGGACTTTTTTTGAAGGTAAATGCCTTTTCTCTGGGGAGGGAAAGGGGCTGCCTTTGAAGCAGTGGGGGGGTGGGAGAGAGAGAGAGACACCCCCCCTTTCCTCTAGCCCCCGTTCCAGGCCTTTTGCTTCACACATCCAGGGAAAAAGCAAGAAGAAAGCCCCCGGGCCGGCCGGGAGGGGGCTGGGGGTGGGCCCGACCTGTGCTGGAGGGGGAGTGAGCACAATGCTGCGGCTGGCCGGGCGTTTATGGCCTGGCTGAGGCCCCATTCAGGACTCGGGGAAGGTGGCAAAGCTGTCCTTTCCCCCTTGAAGTGCCCCCTTGCCCCCCTTGGAGGGGGGGCCAGCGGGCCGGACCGCAGCCATGCTTGAGGGGCCGTCTGACAAGCAGCTGTCTGCGGTGGTAGAAGGGGAAGTGCCCCCGCGGCGGGAACATGAAAGGGACAGGCAAGGTCCCGCGGGGAGAGCAACTTGTGGGCTGTGGGCTGTGGGGGAGCGTGGGGCTGCTTTTGTGCAGGGTTTGAAGGGGGACGAGGAGAGGAGGGGGCTTCGGGGGGGCTCCTGACCTGGAACAGACGGCCAGGGGGAGGCTGCCCGCCAAGAGGGGCGGAGGGCCTGAACCTGGGCCAGGAGGCTCCGGGCTGGAGACAGGCCGCACTCCATCCAGGGTCCTGGGCCAGCCAGACCCCACCCCTCCCTCTGCAGGGAGGCAGGTCCCCCACCCCAAATGCTGGCCTCTGGGCTGGGTTTTCCCAGGGCAGGGTACAGGGTGGTTTAGACACCCCGCTCTCATATGCTGGACCTGGCGACTCTCCCGGCTGGCGAGGGGTGGAGGTGGGGGGCGAGCAGGAGTTGGAAAGGAAGAGTGACACGCGTGAAGGGTTAACACTGTCACCAGGAGCTGCTCATTCACCTCCACCTTCCTAAAGCTGCCCCTTCCCACCCCTCCCTCTGGGAGAAAGAGGCCCCCCACAGATGCTGGCCTGGGTCTAGCTCTGTCCAGATGCTTTCGATGAGGCCTGGGATAAAGGTGGACTTAGGCATTTGGGGCAGGGCAAGGCTCTCCCAGCACAGGCCAGCGGGATCCAGGTGGAGAGAGAAACATCTCGGCTCCAGCGCTGAGGCTGTCACCAGCTGCTGGGAAATGTCATCCCACAGTGCACCTTGCTGGAGAGAGCGGGCAGGAAGCCGTCTGTTTCTCTCCCACTCGGCAATGCAGGTGGGCAGGGCGAGACCTGGAGAAGGTGCTGGGCCTTGTACGGTGCACAGGTAGAAACGGCCCGTCTCCCCTCCCGGGCGCTAGCCTCTCTGCGACACTGCGGCACAGGCAGGTGGCCTTGCGGGAGACCCACTGGGCCACCACTCGTGGCACCTCTGCCTCACTCCTCGAGGAAGGAGGAATGCTGGAGGGGGACTGGCCTCTCGGAGGGCCCTGAACACCCGGGGAGGGGGGGTGCATGAGTTCAGGAGTCCTTGCTCAGTGCTATTAGGAAATGCTTACAGGGGCCCTGCAATAGCTTAAAGAGAAGTGTCTTAGAGCCCCCGTAATGGTCCCCAGCGACTCACACAGTCCAGCTGCTGTGTGTGCCCGAGTGTGCGTGAGCGTGCATGCATATGTGTATGTGTGCACATGCTGGGCAGGGGCTCCTTCAGGGCCAGTGCAGAGGATGGTGGAGACATCTGGTCACCCTGGCTATCAGAGCCAAGGCCCTGGAGTTTTGGGCAGCGGACAAGCCCCCGTACTAGAGGCCGGACAGGGTGGTCTGTCCCTAATTAGCTGTGAGGCCCAAGCACCTCCTCCATAGACCATGGGGATGGGCTACCAGCACCTTGAAGCTTCTTGCCAGAGTCATGATGCCAGGCCTGAGCCGTATCACCAAGCGCTCCCGAGCCCGGGCAGCCCCCAGCCCTCTGCTCCAGGGCAGATGAAGACCCAAGAATCCATGACGACTGGCTCAGCCACTGGTCTGGGAAGATCATGGCCAGACGCCCCCTGCCCCCTGCAGCTCTACCTCACAGGGCAAATGACCCGCCCCTGCCACATTCGCCTCCGCACCCCTCCCCTGGATGGACCTGCGGTGGTGTCGCCCAAAGCAAATTGACACTATTTTTCCCTTGGTAACCGCAAAGGGGGAGAATCACCCGTCTCCTAATTTTAACCAGTACGTGAGGGACCAGGGCGCCATGACCGACCAGCTGAGCCGGCGGCAGATCCGCGAGTACCAGCTCTACAGCAGGACCAGCGGCAAGCACGTGCAGGTCACCGGGCGTCGCATCTCCGCCACCGCAGAGGACGGCAACAAGTTTGGTGAGACCCAGCCCTCGGCGGAGGCCACCCCCCCACCCCGGGCCTGATGCGTCAGGGGGGAGGCCCACAGTGGGAGAGCAGGGAGAAGCCTCTCTGGGGAGGGCCCCCCCCCAGAGCTTCCCAACGCACTGGCCCCCCACCACCCGAATTCAGACCTGGACCGGCAGGCAGCCCGGACGGACGGAGGTCTTTCCCCCCCTCCCCCACAGCCAAGCTCATAGTGGAGACGGACACGTTTGGGAGCCGGGTGCGCATCAAGGGGGCCGAGAGCGAGAAATACATCTGTATGAACAAGAGGGGCAAGCTCATCGGCAAGGTGAGGCCTGGGGGACGGGCGGCGTCTTCCCAGGGTAGGGGCCGTGCAGGACCCCAGCAGCACCCCACTGCCCCCTGCTGGGCCCCAGGACCACAACCGTCTACTCTCACCCCAGCACTCGGCCCCTCCCTGGTCGTTCCAATCCCTGGGGGTCTAGAAATCCTCTGATAAGGATCTTTGGTTCTGCTTTACGGGGTATTTTTCCAGCATCAATGAGGAAGCATTTTAACACCTACGTCATGTCACAGCCTCTGTGTTGAGGGCTAAGGGCCAAATAAGGTTGAGAGTGGGACCTTCATACAAGGCCAGAACACCCCCACCCCGGGTCAGTGGGGTCCACGGGCTCCAAGGAGCAAGACGCGAGCTAACCCCCCACTAGTGTAACCACTGTAAACACTGTCTGCAATGGTGGCTCCAGAGCTGCTGTGCAGGAAGAATTCTTTCTTTTGTCATCGGCTAACCCTGGCTTCCGCTTCCGACCGTGCTCACCAAATACTTGCTCATTTCTGTCAAGCCTCAGCCTCCTCATCTGTAAAATGGGCATCGTGTCAAGGTTATCTATAGAGCCAGATGGGTGGCTGCCCGGCTCCTGACATAGTCAGTGTCCTAGAGATGTTTGCTCTTTCTTTCCATCAGACTGTTGCCTCCTTTCCCTCCACCCAGCAACACCATTCACCCAGCCCGAGGAACATTCTGGGTATGCACTGAATGGCATAGTTACCTTGATCTTTGTGCCACATCTGGGTAAAGTGAGGCTCAGCCTGACTAAGTACCACTTCCAAATGACGAGGCTGTATTTAAGTTCAGATCTGGCTCCAACAAAGCCCGCTCCTTCCCCTGACCTTTGCCTCTCCAAGAAGGGCCCCCATCTCACCAGGCATAAATCCTTGGGCTCACAGCCCCTGTCGCCCCCTCCTTGGTCCTGCAACACAGGCTCATAAGGCAGACAGGCCAGCCACGGTGGGCAGACAAACTCCCCTCCTCTCGTTCCTTCCCCCGCAGCCCAGCGGCAAGAGCAAAGACTGCGTGTTCACAGAGATCGTCCTGGAGAACAACTACACGGCTTTCCAGAATGCCCGGCACGAGGGCTGGTTCATGGCGTTCACGCGGCAGGGCCGGCCCCGCCAGGCCTCCCGCAGCCGCCAGAACCAGAGAGAGGCTCACTTCATCAAGCGCCTCTACCAGGGCCAGCTGCCCTTCCCCAACCACGCCGAGAGGCAGAAGCAGTTCGAGTTTGTGGGCTCAGCCCCCACCCGCCGGACCAAGCGCACTCGGAGGCCTCAGCCCCTGACGTAGTCGGGGACCCAGGGGGCACTCGCCCCTCACTGGCCTTCCCCCCCCTTCCCTTCCTAATCCAGAGACTGGGCTGGGGCGGGGGCAGGGGAGCCAGAGCCCCCAAGGAGGAGGCTGAGGACCACCGAGCATCAGAGCCCCCCTCCCTTGCCGCTGGAAAGGGGGAGCAAGGGTGCCACTAACCAGGACTGGTGCTCAGGGCCCCACCCTGGAGTAGGCCCCCTGGGAAGGGCCAGGCCCCCTGGAGGGGACCCGAGAGTAACCCCAGGTCAGGCTTCCGGAAACACGTGGGAAAGTCAGCGCATTCAGGGCTCTGCCGACAGGGTCTGGAGCGGCTCTCCGCTTCTACTCCGCGTGTCTCCGTCTGCCCCCGGCCTCCACATCCCTCCTGGCCAGACCGCAGGAAGGGACTTTCGTTTTGGTTTCAGGAAAAAAAAGAGGGAGAAAAGAAAGGGCTGGCCGTTCCTCACGTTCCGCTGGGCCTGCGCCCCCATCCCCAACTCCCAGCCCCAGAATAAAACCATTTTCCTGCAAACGGGCTATCTGAAGGTGGGGGGGAGGGGGGCGACGGCAAAACTGAACCGGGGACAACCGCGCTCCTCCTAGAGGAGACCAGAGCGCAGGCCCGAGCGTGGCGCGGCAGGTGGAGGCCAGGCCGGGCCGCACGTCCCCGCAGGGGCAGGGGACAAGGGACAGGGGCAGCCAGGGGAGGGGTGGCCCGGCAGGGCCCCGCACCTCCGTCCCGCGGGAGGCTAGCGGCCCAGGGCGCGCCCTTCCTCCGCGGGGCTCGGGTTTCCTGGCTGGCACCGCGCGTCCCGCGCTACCTGCCCGGCCGCAGAAAACGCAGCCCTCGGGCCGGCCCGAGCTTCCGGGGCTGGGAGGCCGCGGGCGCTGCAGCCTCCTCGCCGGGAGCCAGATTGCTTTTTTCCGGTGAG
>PVHT021183556.1:15719010-15736883 GCA_004024745.2 Catagonus wagneri | reverse complement strand
CTTTGCCGCGGCTTTTAATCTTGTCAAGGCGGGAGGCCCTTCCTAGCAGCGCCGCCGCCCCTGCAGCTCCCGGGACGCCTCACCCGAGCCTCTCTGCTGCGGAGGGACCCCCCGCCCGCCGCCGCCCGCCAAGCCTCGGTTTCCCCTCCCTCCCCTCTCCGCGAAAATCTTGGGGAGGAGGAGTCTAGACAGAAGAGAAAAGATGAAGGCCATGCTTTCTTTCCACTTCTCCCAAACGGTGACCGGACAGCAAGGAGAGAGAAGGAAGTGGCGAGGCAGCAGCCTGGTTCAGGCAACGGGGGAGATGAGCGAGGCCGAGGCTGAGCGGATGGAGCTGGAGCCGGCGGGCGGGGGTCGCTCATCTCTCCTGCGGGGAGGACTGGAGCCCAGCCTACGCCCCCCAACTCGGGGCAATTTAGACGCCAGCAGCCAAGAGGGAGGTCCCCCGGCCCCAGGCCATTCTCCCTCCAGCTTGTCATAATTGCTTTTCACCAGGTTGCCTTTTCCTCCCCACCACCGCGCCCCGCCCCAGGCACAAAGAGTCTTAATCCTGGTGAAGACTGGGGGAAGTGTGTTGGGGGTCGTTTCCTGGGGGGTGTGTAGGGAGGGTGGCCTGGAGCCACAGCTGATAACTGGGGAGTTCAATGGGATTTTCCACACAGGGGCAACGCCCAGCAATTACCTGAGGACAAAGGGTTGGGGCCCCCAGGTGTGGGGGACTGGACTCGGGGGGCTGGGAAGGAGGTGTGCTGGGGAGGGGAGCCCTTACAATCCCTCTGATTTCCGCAGGAATTTGAGACATGCTTTAAAACTCTAGACCGCTTCCCCCCAAGCCGGGCTCTCGGGCCCACCCCCAACCCCCCCTGGTTCGGGTTAGAGACAGCTTCAAAGGTGGACGGGGCCCTTTGTCTGGCCTCTGCTTTCTTCTCTGCCTTTCTCCGGCCCCTCCCTCCGTCTCTGTGACCTCCCCAGCACAGACAGGCCTCTGGGGGCCGGCTCCAGAAAGCCCTCACTGTTTCCTTTCTTGCTTTTGGAGGTGAGACCTGACAGGGAGGGGCAGAGAACGGGGACAGGGCGAGGGAGGGAGGGAGGCAGCTCCGGAGGCCTGTGCCACCTCAGAGAGCGCCCGGGCCGCAGCCTGAGCCCGGAGCCAGCCCGGCCGGCAGGTCCCTGGTTCGGCCCTCTGAGCCATCTCACCCCACTTTCTAGTGCCTCCACACCCAGGCACCTCTTCTTGCTCTGGGGAAGTCTCATTCCCTCCTACCTGGTGGTGATTTCAAAGACGCTAAAAGGAAGAAGGCAAAGGAATGGGTCTATTCTAATGGGAAATTGAGAAGGCTTTAAAGTGTCTGTCCCTGTGGTGGGAACGAGGCTTCCTGTGGACCTCAAGACGCACCCTGGTGGCTCCTGGGTGCCCTGGGGCTCTAAGCAAGTGTGTGGGTGGGGTTGGACACAGCGGGAGAAGACTCAGGGTGAGGTGTACACGGCAGTCGCGGGGACTTGGTGGAGGGCGGTGGCAGCAGGTGCCTCAAACCCTATGTCTGATTAGGATTACCAAGAGCTCTAGCTAAGAATAGCCTGCATAGCGATCTCTCCTTCTCTGCCCTGTCCTCCAAGCAGCACCATGAGACAGAGCGGAGCCAAAGCAGGAAGCCGGGGCTGGGGGGAACCCACTCACACCGTGACTCTCGAGAGCTGCCTTCGCTCCATTCAACCTTGTCCCTTGGACCCTGCTGGCAGTGACTTCCCAGTCACCCAGCTTCAGCCTTGCAGCCCTGGACACCTCGGAGGTCCACCTGTCCTTGAAGCTCCGTCCTTTCCCACCCGCCCTAGGCTGTTCTTTTTTCCTTCTTTCCCACTTAGATGCTTCTCCTTCCTGGCTCCTCTTCACAGAAACGTGCCCTGAGATTTCTGCCACTCTGTTTTCTCCCTGTCGTTTGTGCGGCTTCTCACTGAGCAAAGCATCATCTCAGCCATCGTCCCCTTGCCCATGACAGCCTTCTCCAAACTCCAGAACCCTGCACCACGGCCAGACCTCGCTGGGATCTGTTTCAGTGACTGCAGTAGCTTTCTAAATGGTCTCTGCCGACACACACACACACACACACACACACACACACACACACAGTCTGTTCAGTTCACCTTACCTTACCATAAACCACAGCTCTGCCCGTGTCACCTCATCGCTAGCAGACTCAGCATGGCTTTCAAGACCCTGCCCAGTCCTGCCCAGGCCCCTGTCTCAGCCCTGTCCCTCTAGCTCCCCTTCAAGAACGCTGGCAAAAGTGCAACCCTTGCCGTGCAAGTATGTACGCTTCGCCCGTGTTTGTTCAGAGGGCTCCCACTGCCAGCACGCCCTCCTCCAGGATGCTGGCACGTCCAGACTACAGCTGCCCCACCTGCTCCAAAGATGCTCCTCACTTTCCCAGGGCCGGTGGCCAGCTCTGCTGCCTCCAGGTTTGCCAGCCGTTGACTTGCCCTCGCCTTAGGGCACGGATCACAGCTCGTGCAGAACTGCGCTTATTTATGCCCGTGTCACGGTTCTGCTGGACGGCTAGTGCCTGTCAGTCCTTGCCTCCCCCAGAGTCCTCAGCACAGTACGTTACACAGAGGAGGAATTTATTGAGGAAATAAACCAACCGAAGGCCCAGAAAGAAGTCACTGGCCATTGGCCCAGCAGCCTTGTGGTCCCTTAAGGTGGAGGCAAGAATGAGAAGCCAGAATCCTCTCAGGCTCCATCCTTAGGTGGATTTAGGCAGGAGGAGTCCTAGACAGTTAATTCAAATATTTCCGTATTCCCCACAATGTATGACCACTGTGCTAGCCCTTCAGTTAATAAAAAAGATGAACAAAGAGCTGCCGCTGTGGTTCAGTGGGTTAATAATCCAGTTTGTCTCTGTGGCGGTGCCGGTTCGATCCCTGGCCTGGCACAGTGGATTAAGAATCCAGTGTTGCTGCAGCTGTGGTGTAAGTCACAGCTGTGGCTCAGATTCTGTCCCTGGCCCAGGAAGTTCCATATGCTGCAGGTGCAAGAAAAAGAAAAAAAAGGAAAAAGAATCGTAATAATAAAGATGGGCAAGATATTATGTCACCCTCTGTTGACCTCTTGAGACACTTGAAATTTAATCAGGGGAATAAATGCATAAAAAGACAGTTCTTTTGGGAGTACTCGCCGTGGCTCAGTGGTAACAAACCCGACTAGGATCCATGAGGCCTCAGGTTCGATCCCTGGCCACGCTCAGTGGATCCGGCATTGCCACGAACTGTGGTGTAGGTTGCAGATGTGGCTCAGGTCTGGCATTGCTGTGGCTGTGATGTAGGCTGGTGGCCGCAGCTCCAATTCAACCCCTAGCCTGGGAATTTCCATATGCCTCATGTGTGGCCCTAAAAAGCAAAAAAAAAAAAAAATCTTTTATGGACTTTTGAAAATCTCTCTCTTACCCCTAAGATAGCAAAGCAGCATCTGGTACCTCCCCAAAGACTGAAAGAGGAAATAAGAGCTATTTAAATGAGGACACGGATGTGTACTGAGCTCCAGAGATGTGTCAGGCAGCGTGCAAGGCGTGTTCACATGGAACTCCTCATTGAGGGGGTGGGATTATTCCCGCGTCACCTGTGGGCAGGCTCAGGCTCAGACATTAGCACAGCCCAGACCGTCTTTAACCCCTTGAGTGGGATGTTCTCCACTGCTTGGCCATGGGGGGTTCGGGGATGGACATGGGGTGGGGGCCCTGGGGAGGGCTGGGGTTTGCATGATCTTGAAGAATGAGTAGGATTTTGGTCAGCAAAGAAGACCCACGGGGGGTGGGGAGCAGGTATTGAGAGTGAAAACATGGGAAGAAGGGCTTCGAACCAAGAAAGCATAAGGTTTGGAGTTCTCATTGTGGCTCAATGGGTTACGAACCCAGCTGGTATCCACGAAGATGCAGGTTCAGCCCCTGGCCTTGCTCGGTGCGTTAAGGATCCAGAGTTGCCACAAGGTATGGTGTGGGTGGGACGGGCAGTGGCAGCTCTGATTTGACCCCTAGCCTGTGAACGTCCATATGCCATGGCTGCAGTCCTAAAAAGTGAAAGAAAGGAAGGAAGGAAGGAAGGAAGGAAGGAAGGAAGGAAGGAAGGAAGGAAGGAAGAGAAAAGGAAAGCAAAGGAAGGAAAGGAAAGAAAAAAGCTTGTTGGGGGCAGGGTTGGCTGGCACTGAAAGTTTGCATGAAGAAGTGGCAGGAAATGATTGGGTCACACTGTGGAGAGCTGGGTCTCTGCTGTGGCAGGAAAGAGATAGTGAGGGCCTTTGAGAAGCGGAGAGACCAGATGCAATTGTGGGATCAGATCAGGGTAGAGGCTGATCTGGAGCAGCTTCTGGGGTTGAGGCTCCGGGTCCGGGGTCAGAGAGTCCAGTGCTCAGAGGTAGGTGGACGTGTCTTCCAAACTGATGAGAAAGGGTCACTTGGAAGCCCTCATCCTTCCTTTCGTCCCGCTGGCCTAGTTCTCCACCACTGTCCTTTCTCGGTGCCCCGCCAGCCTCGCCAGGAGTTAATGTTTAGACCTCTCCGGGCAGGTCGGCGCAGGGGGTGGGGCAACGGGCACTGGAGTGAGACCGAGAGAGGAGAGGGGACAGAGAAACCTGCCGCACAGGCCCTGTGGAGGGGGCAGGTGGCGGGGCCAGCATCCAGTCAGGACACCTGGCACGAGGGAGATTGCTGGGGAAAGGAGCCAAGAACTAGATGTCCTGGGCCTGGGACCACCCACCTTAGAGGGGAAGGAGCCCCAGCCTTCTGTTGTGGATGCAAGTGACCATCCGCCAGGCCCAGGGCACGCCTGGGCCTAAAGGTACGCTAGTCTTGATAGCAGCCTGCTGGGTGCAGCCAAGTGGGGCTTAGGAAGCCCCTGGGCTCACAGGCACTAAATAAACACTGGTGTTCAGTGTTGCCCACTTCTTGGGCAGGGGGGTGCTTTTTTTTTTTTAATGCCCACACCGCAGCATATGGAAGTTCCCAGGCCAGGGACTGAATCTGAGTCACAGCTGGGACCTATGCCACAGCTGCAGCAACGCAGGATCCTTTAACCTGCCGCGCTGGACTGGGGATTGAACCCAAGCCTCCGCAGCGAACCAAGCTGCTGCAGTCCGATTCTTAACCCAATGCACACAGTGGGAACTCCTTTTTGGGGGAGTGGGGGACTTAGTTTTTACCTCCCCTCTCCTCCTGGTCTAATAGGGAGGGAAGAAAGCAGTGGGGGAAGAGAGACCATTAGGCCTGTCTTGAGAAGTCTGAGGCCTTCCAGGAGGAGGGGGCTGGTGGCAGAGCCAGAGATGAGGGGGAGCCTGGCAGTGCCCTCCCAACACACACACACACACACACACACACACACACACACACACACACCAAGGTCCCTCAGCAAGGAATGACCTTGACAGCTACCAAGCCTCAGGTCGACAGAGGGAGCCCTAACTCTGCAGTCTCCTTGGTCCCAGGTGCTGGCTGCCCCTGGAATGAGGGGCAGTGGGAAAGGGCCTTGTGGGACTGGAAGAGCACAGTCCCAGGCTCTGACCTTCCTCTGGGTCAGGGCAGTGGGGACTTGGGACTGGAGAAGGTGCTCAGAGACAGCGGAGGTGGGGGGTGGGGAGACTCCGTGCCCACCCCAGCCACACCCAGGGCCTCTCCTTCCTGCTAGAAGCCAGCCCGTAACCCCTCAACATAAGGCACCCCTCCCTGGTTCCTACTGCTCTTCCCAACTCCATGCCGACCTTTCTGGAATGGGGGACGTTGCCCAGTGCCGCCTCCCTCCCCAAGACCAGCCTGCTACCGGGCCCTGAATTACAGTTCTCCTGAGGCCACCACCCCCAGGAGCCAATCCCAGAGCCTTAAGGAAGGAGAGAGGAGTGTGGTGGGGCTCAGTGGGGGCCCCGGATCCTGAGGCTCCCCAACCCCCACCCAGCACTGAGGCCCCCTCCCTCCATCACTGAAGAAGAGGCAGTAGGAGCCTCCTCCCCCCTCCCTGCTGCTGCTGCTGCCTCCTCGGCTGAGCCGGCAGGTTGTCTTGGCAACGGGAGGCGGAGAGGAGATGCGCTGAGGGATGGAGGTGTGTGTCACCGAGGAAGCGGCCGAGCTCCTGCCCCACGCCCCAGGCCCTTGAAGGTACTGGGGACCCCACCTCTCCCCCTCCCCCTGCACTGTCCCCTGGCTCCCTTCCGCCCTCTCTCCGGTGTGCTTGTTTCGCTGAGAGAAAGCTCCCCTCCTCCCCGCCGGTGACGCCCACCCATTCCTCCTAAGCCACCTCATTCCAGGCCCCTGAACACAGCTGTCCTTTCTGGCAACGGCTCATTCCAGCCCCACCTCTGGGGACCCTTGCGCAGGAAGGCCGATCTCCTGGGATGGGGTCTGTGGGGGAGGGGCGCAGGAAAGGGGGGGTGAGGGGGACATCAGGAATTCTGAAGGGCTACCTGGCACTTGGTCTCTTGGAGTGGGGGAGGGAGCCTGTGCAGGACTAAGGCGGGGCCAGGGCACTAAGGCTGGGATGGAAGAGACCCAAAGCTGAGAGGCCAGGCTGGTAGTCCGGAAAGGCCCGGCTCCCGTCCCCAAGGCTGTGGCCCGCTCCTGCCACCTCAGAGGTGCACCTCTCCTGCATCACGTCCTGGCCTCTTTTTAACGGGTCATCAGCTCCTGTGTTTCTCCCCCACCCCCAGGCTTTCTGGTTCCTTTCCACGGGGGCCCTTGCCTCCTGCCACTGCGCATCCAGCAGCCAAACCTGGATTCTCTCTCCACTCTTGCTCAGCCACCCAGCTACCTGCCTTCTTCGTTCCTCCTTTTTTTTTTTTTCTGGAGCCCATCCTTCCGGATTTCTTCTCTCTTGTCCACTCTTCCTGACTCTTCTCTTCCTTCCTGTCTCTACCTCCCGTCGTCCTTGTCCTCTTTGAGAAAGAGGCCCCGGGGCACACTCTCACCTGTCCCCTCAAGACCCTCCCTCTTGTGATTTTTTTTCAGTTCAGAGACCCCAGAGCCCCCTCCCCAGATTCTAGATTGCCCCAACCACAGCTGATACCGTCAGCTGACCCGGGCGGGTGTGGGCAGCGGTAACCAGGGCAACAGCGAGAGCTGCCTAGGTAGGCAAGTCTGCATGGAGGTGGTGAGGAGGCCGGGCTGGGGCCAGGGTCAGCTGGCTGGGCTCCCTCCCCTGCCCCCGGGCGGGCATCACAAATGAACCAGGCTCTGCTCTGAGCCCGGAGGGAACCAAAAGGCCAGTGACTGGGGCCTGGGGTGGCGGAGTTTTCCCAGAGATGGGAAGGCACCCCCCCCCCCAGCAGGTCGTACTTCTTTGCTGGGACCTGGGCATCAGCTGGCAGGAAGTTCTCCTTCAAAGAGAGATGAGGTCCCTCTCCCTTGCCACCTGTCACTGTTGTGCTCTGTTCCCCCCGGGGCCTTGGGTTCCCAAAGGGCCAGCCCCCAGTCTCTTGTGCTGAGGACCCGGTTTCTCGAATCTTCCCATTCTATCTGCCCCAGGAGAGGGTTAATCCTTGGGTCACCGACTCTGGCATCCAGCCTACAGGCCTGCCCCTCACTATCTATGCGCTTGAGCTCCCCAGGGAGGCAGGGACCCCGGAGTCCTCTGTGGCTGCTGGTAGGCGATGAGTGGGAGATACAGGTGCTTGGAGAAACCAGATGTTGTCATCCCTCTGTTATCGCTAGAGCCCCCTCCCCCCTAACTCAAACTACGGCTATTTAGGAGGATGCAGGGGCTGTGCGTGTGAGCACCAATGTCGCAGGGCTGGGGGTGGGTGTGGGAAAGGGAAAAAGGCCAGAGTCTGCTTCCGATTCTGCTTCGTCATGATGCCGGGTTAATGCTGCTCTTGTCTGGAATGGATTGAGCTGCAGCGAGCGAGGTGGAAGAGCAGACACACAAACACACACCCGCAGGCCAGCGGCCACACGCTATCAGCTGGAGGTGGGGAGGGCGCTGGGGGGGGAGCCGGCGGCCCGCCCGCCTTCCGCCTGGCCGGCCCACCAGGCACACGCCCCGGCCCAGCCCGGGATTCAGCCGGGGATAGAGCGCCAGGCTTACAGAGAAGCAGGGTGGGGGCGAGGGAGTGGGGCCCAGAAGGGTAAGTCCCCTCCTTCGTGGGCTCCCCACCCACCCCAAGCCGGCTTTTTTCCTGTTATTTGTGCTCTGGGAAAGCACGCTGGGTTCCTGGAAGAGCCGCCTGTTACCTGGGCTCTGAGGAAAAGCTGCAGCCGGGGCATCTGCGTCTGCCCCTGCCCTGGCCCTGGGGCCTCAGAGCATCTGGGCCACACTGTCTGGGAAGAGGTAGGTGGCAGGGTCTTCAGCCTCCCTTCCCCTCTGTGGGCACTTTGACCACCCCACCTGCTGGGCAGGGATTCCTGGGGGAGGGGTCAGCTATGGTCCCTTGTTCAGTGGGAGAAGGGGCCGGACCCTGGGACTAGCTGGGCTCGATCTGATCCAACCTCCTTTTGATTTGGGAAGAGAGGCTGGGGCGCTCCTTGGTGACGCTCAGCGTCCCCTTCTCCAGCTGTGCTGGCCAGAAGTGCAAGTGATGGGGGGTGGGGGGCCGGCTGGGTAGGCTCGGGAGCTGTTTTCCCTCTTGGCTGAATGACAAGAGGGGAAGGGGAGAGTCTCCCACCACCAGGACACAGATGCTCTGGAGTGGGGAGAGGTTCATTCAGAGGCCTGAATGCTGCTGGCGTGGGGCTTGCTCGTTTCGAGGAGGGGCCCGAGGAGCCCCCTTCTAGCCCTCAGCTGGCCAGGCTGGTGTGGGAACCAAATGCAGAACGGGGCCCGGGTGGTATGGCAGGGCGTGGCCACCGGCCTGACCACAGTGCTCTCCTGGGTGCTGGTGGCTGAATTGCTTGAAGAGGCTGGGGGCTGAGCGGACTCGCAGGCCCCCAAGGATCAGAGGTTCCCCCTTGCTAGCCCTGCCCCTCCCGGGACCCGACAGGCCAAGTGCCCCTTCTGGGCAGAGCAGACGCATCTGGAATTTCCTTCCCAGGGCACTGGGTTGCCAGGGTGCGAGCATCAAGGGAGCAAGGACAGGTGTAGAAGGCAGGCAGACTGGCTTTGGGAAGGGAGGCTGTGGAAAGCCCCCATGAGCTGGATAAACGGGGGCTCTGTGTGCGTGTCGCCTTACACGTGTACCGCTTGGGGAGGGGGTGTCAGCATGTGTGTGGGTGGCTGTGAGCCTGGAGAACAGGATCCAGGGGGAGGATCGGTGGATGGTATGAGTAGGTGTCAAAGGCGCCGCGTGTCAGCATGTGGGGGCCTCACTGGGAGAGTGGGGGTGCGATCTTGCAAGCAGGGTGCATGCGTTCTGCAGCTGTGTTTCAGCGGGGGCTGCCTGCGTGGGTGAAGCACCTGTGCCAATGGCGAGTCTTGTCTCAGTGCCGCTGGCTCTGCCACGGCCACGTGTCTAATACCTGGGCCAGGCTGTCCACCTGGGGGTGCAGGTCTGAGGAACTCCTTGTTCAGAGCTCGTGTGCGTGCACGCGTGCGTGTGTGTGCGCGTGTGTGTATGCGTGTAAAGACCAGACTAGGGATGCCCCCAGGATTCAGAAAGCCAAATTTGAGAGGCAGTCTGTCTTGCTTCTGCCCCAGCCCTATCAGTCCAGCTTGTACAAGTGACACCACCACCTGCCAACAGGACCAGCTATAAATAGAGGCCAGAGAAGGAACAAGCTGAGGACCACTCAAGCCTGGGGGGCTGGCTGGGGGCGGGGTGGGGGGAGGACACAGAAAGGGGGGCCTCTTGTGGCGGTGGTGGGATGTTGAGAGAGAATAAGCAAGACCTCTAGAGAAACCAGATGAAGAGATGCATGTTTGTGTGGGAGAGGAAGGGAGGAAGGGGGCCTGCGCCTCTGCCAGGTCCTGCTGTCATAAGAAGCAAAGCGGGAGAAGGGCTTTGAGCAGGTGGGTTCCCAGGCAGGAAGGACTCAGATTCTGGGCCCACCTACGCCTGCCTGAAGGTTTCGCCAGAGTGTGAGAGGGTGTTGTTGGGGGCTGGCATTAGAGGAACCTCGGTCCCAGTCCTAGTCCTAGCAGAGCAGGGCTTAAAGATGGGGGTTGTAGAGAAGGTCAAAATGAGAGGAGGAGCAGGGGGTGCTTCACCAGGCTTAGAAAAGGCGTAGGCGCAGGCTTGGCAGAGGTAAAGGATGCTCAGAGGAGCCACAGGCAGAGAAGGGTGCTTTGGGGGACGATTGTGGGTGCCCCTCCCAATGCACACTCAGACACAGACCCCGCCCTCAGAGCCTCCCCTGCTGGATGGGTCCACTCCCACCTGCCCTTCCCCGCTCCACCCTGGGATGCTGTTTTGGGAACTGTTGACCTAGCTGGATCCTGCCTTTATTTCTGGCATTGAGTTGTTGCCACAGTAACTGCGGGGGTGGGGCCGGGAGGGAGAGAGGGTGAAAGGCAAATACAGCCAAGGGAAGAAAGATGAAAAAAGAAAGAAAAAAGGGAATGGAAGGCAGAAGGAGCGAGATGGGATCCCCAGGGGGCGAGGCAGGCAGGCACACAGGAGGAAACACTGAAGGAAAGGAAGAGGGGCCGAATCTTTGTCCACCTGACCCCAGGCCATGGGCACGGCTCGCCCATTTCGTAACTAGTTTACATCTGCACCACGGGCCTCCAGCTTGCCTTGACCCTGTCCTGGGGTACAGAGCCTACGTGTCCCCCAGTCTCTCTGCTTGCAGTCCACAGGCCAGGCCAGTGAGCAGGATTCTGGTGGCTCCACCATAGGTTAGCACGTGGGATCCCCAAGTCCCAAGTTCAGATTAAAGTGGGGTCTTTGGGGAATCTATTGAAAAGAGCATTCATTGGCTTTGAGCGAAAGGTCTGGGCAGGAATTCTAGCTTGGTGGGGGTGGGGGCGGGGGACGGCTTTGGCAAGTCAGTCTCTCAGCCACATTTTCCTCATTTCTAAAAGGGGAAGACACGGGTTTGTGTGAAGCAAATGGTGATTGGCTAGATCGGGAGAGGAAGCTGGCCTAGAGGACCCCAACCTGCGCTTTTGCCGGTGGAATCTTCATTTCCACAGGCCTGGGGAGCCGAAGCCGGCTCAGCCCCGACTTGGAGCCGGCGCCGGTGGGAAAGGGTGGGCGGGCCTTATCGCCGAGGCCGGGCGGGGCCCAGCGGCTCTGGTTGCCATGGGTTCGGGGCGGGCGGGGTGAGGTGGGGCCGGGCTGGGGGCTCTGATAAGGCGCGGCGGCACAGCTGGGGGAGGGTGGGGCGGAGATGGAAGGACCCGAGGCCGCGCCGGGCAGCCGAGATGGCCCTTCCGCCACCTGGGCTGGCCTTCCTCCGCGGCTCTTTCCCTTTCCTCTCTTTGCGCCCTCCCTTCCTGCTGCAGCCTGCCCTCTCGGTCTGTCCAGGCGAGGCGCCGGGACCTGGGAGCGCACGTGCCAAGACAAGCGTTGTGCACGGGTGGGAGGGGGTCGGGCCGGAGTAGGCGCGGAGTGAGCAGAGGGAGGGCGGGGTGCGGCTCGGCGACGAAATTGGCTCTGGGGGAGGGGCTACGCGAGGGTGGAGTGAGCTGTTGTGGGCGTGATGTGATTTCGGAGAAGCCAAAAATCCCTCCCTCCCTCCGCGCCTGCCGCCTCCCTCCCCGCCTGTCCTCCCCTTTCTCCCCTTGTCCCTTCCTCACGCTCTCCCTTCCCCCTCCCCCTCTGTCTGTCTGTCCCTCTGTCTGTCTGTCACACACACACACACACCTACACACACGCACGCGCGCGCACACACACACACACCCCTACTCCACCCCACGCGTTTTCCTTCCTGGCTTAATATTTTACTAGTAAGACCGGCACTGCTTAAGGTTAGCCCCCGAATTAAAACGCCATGTCCCCGAAAGGGTAAGGTATTAACGTTTTCCTCAGCGAGCTTCTTGACACACCAGGCACTGGTGGGCAGGTTTCTGAAGGAATGTGGCTCAGGGCAGAAGGCAAGGAGACCCAGCCGCAGGGCTGGGCAGGCGGCTCTGGACAGCTGTAGAGGAGATGGGCCTGGGGACAGGACAGAGACGTCGTTATTCTGAACGGACTTTCTGAGTGGCTGCACCTGAGGGACAGTGTGTGCTTAGGGGTCTCAGGGTAGGACCTTGAAATCTGTGACCTGGCTCATCTGGGCCCTTCCACTCCCTCCCCCACCAGTGACCGCTCTGATGGGCAGTCATTGCCGCAGCTGTGTTCAAGGCGAGGGCACCTGGGCCACCACCAGTTTCGGCCCAAGGCTCCAGGACAGGTGGACACTCTCCGTTCTCCTTGCCCGCTCAGCCGTCCACACTCCTCGCTGTAATCCTTCCAGACCTTCTACGCTCTTCAGCCTCTGCCTAAACCCCCTGTAAGATCTCTGTACGACCTTATCTCTCATTTTTCCTGCGAAAATAGAAGCCTCTAAATACCCCCGGAGTGCAGTTTCCCAACTTTCCCTTTTCTCTCCTTTGGGAGAAGCTGCTGCTTTCTTTCCAAAGGCAGTCTGCCACGGGGGCCTGTACCCATTCCCTCTTCCCTGCTGGGACCTTGCCTCCTTATCCCCACCCCCCGCCCCCGCCAGTTTCTCCCTTTCTGCTCTTCCCTCCCCACTGCCTACAAACGAGTTCAAGTCCTCCCTTTCCTGAGAAACTTTCCGCCAAGTTCGCCTCCTCCAAAGTTCCTCCCCGGCCCCATTCTGCCCTGCTTCCCATTCTGCCCTGCTTCTTTTCTCAGAAGTGCCAGATCCCCCGCCAACTCTCCTGGGCCCCCAGCCCCTAACAAGGAGGCCTCACTAGTCCTCTGCAGATACTCTCAGAGGCCACGAGGCCTTGACCTTCAAACTGGAGTTGTCGCTGGTTTTTTGCATTTCCGGCCTTCTCTGGTCTGTGGACTTGTGGTTTTTTGACATTCTTCTTCGGCTCCTCTTTCCTTCCACTCGACCCTTTCCTCTATATTTATTGTACACTGGGAGTTCCCTCTGTGGCTCCGTGGTAAAGAACCCATCCAGTAAACACGAGGTTGCGGGTTTGATCCCTGACCTCGCTCAGTGGATTAAGGATCCGGCGTGGCCTTGAGCTGTGGTGTAGGTCGCAGATGTGGCTTGGATTCCATGTTGCTGTATCTGTGGCAAAGGCCGGCGGCTCCGAATCAACCCCTAGCCTGGGAGCCTCCATATGCCTCAGGTGCGGCCCTAAAAATCCCAAAATATATATATTATTTTTATTGTACACTTACTATGTGTTAGGTACTTTGCTGAAAATACAGAGACTCACTAGATACACTCCCAGCTGTCCATTCCCCATGGAGCTGGCCATCTCCTCCCTTTCACTGCCACCTCTGGCTATTTTTTTCTTCTATTCCCCTAGGTTTTTCCCAGGATGCTTTTGTTTCCCAGGATGCTTTCTTTTTTTTTCTTTTTTCTTTTGTCTTTTGTCATTTTAGGGCTGCACCCGTGGCACGTGGAGGTTCCCAGGCTAGGGGTCTAATCGGAACTACAACTGCTGGCCTACGCCACAGCCACAGCAATGCGGGATCCGAGCCGCGTCTGCGACCTACACCACAGCTCACGGCAACGCCGGATCCTTAGCTCACTGAGAGAGGGCAGGGATCAAACCCGCAACCTCATGGTTCCTAGTTGGGTTCTTTTCCGCTGCACCATGAGGGGAGCTCCCCAGGATACTATTTTTGACCTTCTTTCTCTGTTGACAACCTCACGTGCAGACTACCACCTCTTGTTCAAATGGCTCCCATATCTGTATTTCCAACCTGCCTCCTGGTCACCTCTGTACCCACCTCAACCTCAATCTGGCAGAAGGTGAACTCATTGCTTCCCCTTCTGTCATTGCAACCCACTCCTCCCCAGGGTTGAGGGGGGCCTCCAGATCAAGTCCTGTTTTATACATTTTGCCTCTAGGATTTCTCCATCTTCAGCCGCATGCCCAAGCCTAGGCCCTCACAGTCCCGTGCCTGAACTACTACTGTAAGTTCCTGGCTGGTCTCTCTGTGGGCCGCCTTTTCCTGTCCAGTCCATCTCTCAGGTGGCATCCAGATTCATTCTCCCAAAGCACTGCTTGGTTCCATCACTTCTTCATTTTAAAAAAGTTTCTAGGAGGAGTTCCCATCGTGGCTCAGTGGAAAAGAACCTGACTAGTATCCATGAGGATGCAGGTTCAATCCCTGGCCTCGCTCAGTGGGTTAAGGGTCCGGTATTGCAGTGAGCTGTGGTGTGGATAGCAGCTGCAGCTTGGATCTGGCATTGCCCTGGCTGTGGCTGGCAGCTACAGCTCTGATTTGACCCCTAGCCTGGGAATCTCCATATGCTGCAAGTGTGGCTCTAAAAAGAAAAGGGAAAGAAAAGATTTTTAAGCATTCCATGGCCCTCGTTGCCCACAGAACACATTCAGAACCCTCTAGTCTGAGTCCAAGGTGTCTACAATCTGGCACCCAACCTCCTGTTCCCAACTTGTCTCAACCTCACGCGCTCCCCGGTTCAGCCGTGCTTGCTGTCCCGCGCGGATCCAGGGCTTCCCCGTGTCTCCACTCTCCCTCATGCCGCTGTCTCTTTCAAGGATCCCTCTCTCAGTTTTTGCATGATCTCTAACTGGGCACCTTTCAAGGCCTACCCCAAATACCTCCTGCTCTAAGAAAAGTTTTTTAAAAGTTTTACCTTTCTGCTACCCAAGCAAGAATGGTCCCTCTCTCCCGTGACTTCTCACAGGCCCTTATACTATCTTATCTGGCACATGTGATTTTCTGCTTTGCATGAGTATTATCTATACACATGGCCTTATTTCTGGAGGGGCAGCTCCTTTGACTCAGCTTTCTTTCTCCATAAGACTTGGGCCAGAGCAACATTCTCTGGTCATTGCAGAATAGGTGCTTGGGAAGTTGTTGATGAATGGATGGGTGGGTGGATGTACCATGTAATGTATATGTGTATGTATGTATGGATGGATGGATGGATGGATGGATAAGTGTTTGCCCCTAGGGCTAAGCCAAGTGTATAGCTAGTTTGACAATGTCTGTTAACAATGTAACGATGAAAGAGGAGTAAGAAGGAGCTAACAGCTCTTTGAGTATGATCACAGGTCCTCAAACACCTAGTTTACAGTGTCAAGAAAGCAAGAGAAGGGGAGTTCCCATTGTGGCCCAGCAGAAACAGTCCAACTAGTGTCCATGAGGATGGGGGTTTGATCCCTGGCCTCACTCAGGGGGTTGGGGAACTGGTATTGCCATGAGCTGTGGTGTAGGTCGCAGTCACAGCTCAGATCCCTGCATTGCTGTTGCTGTGGCTGTGGCGTAGGCCGGCGGCTGTAGCTCCTATTCGACCCCTAGCCTGGGAACGTCCATATGCCATGGGTGTGGCCCTAAAAAGGAAAAAACGAAAAAGAAAGCAAGAGAAGGATAAACGGATGAAGCCCTGGAATGGAGCCTTTCCAGGGGCACCAAATTCCTAGGGTGGCTCTAATGGCCAGAGTCTTGTCTTGGAAAATCCTCTGCCCTAGAATTCCAAAAAGACTTGAGAACTGTGGCAAATGCTAGACTATCTCCACAGTGCTGGCACAGTACTAGGCCAGCCCTGTGACTCATACCCATGCTGAAGTCAGTGATTTTTACCTCCACAACCCTGGATGAGTTTTGAACCTCTCCGAGCCTTGGTTTTCTCGTCTGTAAAATGATCCACCTGGTAGGGTTATTGGGGGGACTCCACAAAGTAATCCTTGTAAAGTGCTTATCAAAGTACCCAGAATGAGCATTCAAACAAGTGACAGCTACGGTGTGCCCTGGTGGCAGTGGGAACTCCTGCAGGTTCTTAATCCACTGCGCCACAGCAGGAACTCCACATGGTTCTTTTTTTAAGTCCCACTGGAATTCAGAGAAGAGTTGATCAGTGAGGGCTAGAATAACAGCAGAGACTTCCAAGAAGACCAGGATTTACGGTGGCCCTGAAAGGAGGGGTTGTGGCTAAGCAGGTTACAAACCTGAGTAGTATCCAGGAGGATGTGGATTCAATCCCTGGCCTCGCTTAGTGGATTAAGGATCCGGCGTTGCCCTGAACTGTGTGTATAGCTCACAGATGCGGCTTGGATCCTGCATGGCTGTGGCTGTGGTATAGGATGCCGGCAGCTAAGGCTAAGATTCGACTCCTAGCCTGGAAACCTCCATGTGCTGCAGGTGTGGCCCTCAAAAACAAAAATAAAATAAAATAAAAAAGGATGAGTGGGACCTGGGAGATGAGAGAATAGTGCAAGGGCATGCGCAGAAGGAGAGGAGAGGGAGTGCGGGCTGCTCGTGGGGCAAGTAGGTGGTTTTGCTGGTGAAGAGACGGTGCGCAGAAGCGACTGACACAAAGGAGCAGGTGCTAAAATGGGGAATACCAATGACCTCTGCCTTCACGACCCTCTGCGGCAAAGAATGGCAACAGAAAAGCCATCTAAATCCATCCGTCTTTGAGGATGGATAGAGTTAACACTCTACATAGAGTCTACAGAGAATTTTTGAACATTCCACAAGTTATAACTTACCTAATAATCGGAGCAACCCTATGACACAGATACCATTGCTATCCTCCATTTCACAGATGAGAAACATGAGGCACAGAGAGGGTAAATAACTTACCCAAGGCCACACAGCTTCTGAGCAGCAGAGTCCATTCTCCCCCAGGCACACCAGCGCAGAGTCCGTGCTCCTAAGCTCTACATCATTGCTGCCTCTTTCCTGGACCGTGTGCAGCTGTCGGCTCTCTTGGCTTATTGCCAGCAGAGGGGAGAGAGTCTCACTGCCACCATCACATCAGAAACCATCGAATGGTTAAGATGTGCCCAGTCCCTGCACATCTTAACCATTCGATGGTTTCTGATGTGATGGTGGCAGTGAGGGAGGATGGGAGGATTGCTGAGGGAGTTACTGGGGAAGGAGATCTGGGCTGTGGCCCCTGGGAACTCCTAATCTACCGCAGCAGACAGGACTCACCTCCCTAAGAGCAAAGACAGAGCAGGGCCAGCCCGGAGGCCTTAGCGCAGAACCGGGGGCCCTGACTTGCGGCCTCAGCAAGGGCATTCTGAGAAGACGGCGGGGAGCTGGGATGTGGCCTTGGCCCCAAAGGTGCTTTACCAAATGCCTGCACGGGAGGTTGACTGCTGTAGGGGGACAGGCGCACAGGGATGGGCTCCCTCCAGCCTCGTCTCCCCTCCCCACTGGAGATGGGTCCCACCCAGGGCAGAGCAGCGGCAGCCACCAGCCCATGGCCGCCAAGTCGTCTTTGCTCTGTTGTCCCCTCCCATCTGGCCACCTCGTAGTACCGCTAAGTCCCTTTGTGTCAAACCTTCCCAGGCTATGAGCAAGGAGTGGCAGCGTGACAGTAGATTGAGAAGGGAGGCGAGGGCACCAGACCAGAGCCAGGGCAAGAGAACAGCAGAGGCTGAGGGGAGTGAGAACCTGGGCCTGCAACCGACCCTCGGCCCAGGCAGGGTAGGTGTGACAAAGCAGGGTGCGGAGGCTGCCCTGGAATGGCTGACCCCTGCCGTCATTTCCCTTCCAGCCGGAGAACAATGGTGCAAAGACCAGCGCAGCCCGGCCACTTTCCCACCTCTCTGGCCACACGCTTGCTGTCCCCACGGCTGAGCCTGATCCGGGGGGCCCCCCGGGGCCACCCGGGGCCAGAGGGGCCTGCCCTCCAAGATGGCAGGCCCGACAGACCCCCGATGGCACGGTTCTCCCCCCCCTTCCAGGCCCTGCACTCGGCCAGCAGCCTGGACCGAGGGATGAGGACGCCACAGCCCGGGGGAGCGCCTTTTCTGCTCTCGCTGCCCCAAGCGCGCAGCGCCCAGGAGCCCGGCAGAGCCTGACGCCCTGTCGTCTCCCCCTCGCGCACAGGACTCTGCCAGTGATCCGGCCGGCCAGC